>JAOBRC010329238.1:0-13094 GCA_027575255.1 Scolionema suvaense
GCTTTGAAAGCACAAACCGTGGTAGCAAACTTGACCAAGGTCATAGAACGATGCGGCAAGCTTGCAGAGACCCTCGGCCGCCTGGTATGGGGTTCCAGGATCTAAAGCATCCCCCTTAGAGGAAGTGAACTTGACAGCGCGCGCAGTTGGATGAGATCGTTCGGGAGGCGCGCGATCGTCGCACTCGCACTACGAACGTCCGGGAGAACACTGCTAATCCTAAATTCAGTCACAAGACACGGCCCAAGTGATTCACCAACCAGATTCATCAGATCCATTTATGTTGTTTAAGTATCTATTACCTCTGATTTGTCTTCAGTTCAGACAATCAAGTTTGGAGCAGTATGATATTGTACCAGTTCATTGTTGCTAGCATGATCAAGTATCATGTATCAAGTTAGCCTTCGTACAAGACCCAACGATTGAGAGATCGTATAGGGTCTTTGCATGGGCGCTTGTTTTGCCGTCCCGTTGCTTCTCCGTATTCAATTGTTAACTAATTATGCGAATGCTGACACATGCAAGAATTCATGCATTTTTTATCAGCCAGACTTGAGTGATTGGGTGAGCACTAGAAAATCATGCAGATAATGCGCCTAGACAGCTGAATATGCGCTTTGCAGAGAATAAATAGTAAACAGCTGGACAGCAACTTGTGCTCTGATTCATAGACCCTACACAATGATCAAAATCGTGAAGGGTCTTGTACGAAGGCTAGTACCCAAGTATATCTTTTCCGCCAAAAATACAAATCCAAGATCACAAAAATATAGCTATACACAACATCAAATCAAAATTCAAAAAACGAGAGAGAAGTCAAGTAAAATACGGAGATAGCAGTGGATTCGCAATTTTTGGGCTAGTACCTACAGGTTCACACAGGTACAAAGTCTGTTCAAGGAATCTGCCCTTATCGCGATATTAAACGATCTTGTGTTCATTGTTTTTCAATGTGCAGTAAGCTGTGAAAGAACAAAAAACAAAAAATGAAAATAAAATCATACCAACACAGGAAAACACACAATAGACAGAATGAGATTTAAAAATGTGAAATAAAACAGAAACTGAGTGCAGGAATAAAAGACATTTCAGACAAACATATGTATATATACATATAATGCTGATATTGAAAAACCAAATCAATATCAAATCACATCAAGCACCCTGCATGAACACTTTACCATAAAGAAACATTAGTACAAATAAGTAGAATCAGTTGCTTTTCAACAGATCTTGAAAGGTCACAAAGATTGACACCAAAGATTGCCATAAATGAAACGATTGCAAAGCACTTCTGAGAAATTTCAATGGGGAAATGTGAGCTTGGGCTCCCAGTTGATGCCAAATTAAGTTAACAAAAGACCAAAGAACAAACAACTCATCAACCAATTGGTGTATTTGCCAGGACCAGGTTCATACAAGAAAACGAAGCATGTTCACGGGAACTGTCCGTCCCTATTAGGTATAACCCCTTCGCGCGCGCACCTAGAGGAGAGCTTGCCATGCTTTGAAATTTTGCATACTGTCTTAAATAAAGTTCAATATGAAAATTCTGAAGTTTGGTTGTTGTAGGTTTTCCTGTTCTTGAGATATTAATGTCCACATATGTGGACAGTGCACCTTTGTCAATAAAAGCACTTAAAATTTGCCAAATGTGCTCATTCATTTCTCGCACAGAAATAACTTAGCTAAAGATCATCAAACAGCGTTCAATGCCTTTAGACGACTTGGCACTGTAGCTATGCTAATGTAAAAAATTGAATTAATGCAGCTGTTTTCTATGAGAAACAGCCTGTCCACATATGTGGACTGCGCGCGTTTGTAAAACTTTTCTAGTTTATTTCAACATGCAACTTTGTCGTACAATAAAACTGTCGGGTGGGCTTCTTTCGTAATCAGAAACGCGTTCAAGTCGAAGTTCAATCTATTGTAAAAACAAGTATTGCATTTCAACTTCGAAACAAGCATTCGATGATCATGTTGAAACAAAAGAAATTTCTTACTTCAAAAAGTGACTTCCCTATGAGTTTCTTCTGCTCTCTCTAGGTATACCACACCTCTCTGTAATTCCGGCAGCTCACAGATCTGGTTCCATATTAGCGCCATGCTGGATGCCCTGGGTCGGTGCTCGTTCATGGCATCACCACATAGAAAAGTAAGAATATAAGTAAGTAACATATATTTTCCTGATTTGATTCAAACGCAAATACTTTACAACTTAAATACCATCAAAATCATATTTACTAAATATGTGACACTGAACAGAAAAAACGATAAAAAGTGAATTGAAGTATCAAGAAATATAATGAATGTACCAAATGCTCAGGAAGGCGAGGGTCCACACAAAGATACTCTGTTCATGGGACCCACCCAGTAGAGATTAAAAACTTATTGTAAGACAAGCACTGACAAGAAACCAGAGGAAACATGGGAAAAAGAAAATAAATAAAAATAAATATATCAAAAATGTAATAATAATTAAAAGAAATAGGACAACAATAATAACAAGCGAGTGCAAAGCAGAAGCATAGGTCTCACAAGCTATTTATAATAGTGCTATACGATGCCAACTGTTTGAATGAGGTACTGATCGATCAAGAAACTAGGTGGTGGAAAATCAGTGAGATACGATCAAGGAATCAATATAAATCAAGAAAGTCTTTTTTGATGATCGTTTTCAGCTTGCCCCTTGAGAGATTAGCAAGTCTAATTCCAAATATTGATGTGAACATATTCCAATTTTCAATACACGAGCTGGAAATAGATTGATTGCCATACTTGGAAGAGGACTTTGGTGGAACAAATAAATGACCAATACTATGAAACACACGGGCAGCTTGTCATTCAAATAGTCATGGACAAAAAGAATCTTTTCGAGAATAACCGGGTCACCCAACTTAAGTATACTATGATCTTTAAAGAGTGAGCTAACGTGACTGTTGAAATTTGCAAAGTTTAGGATATGTATTGCTTTATTTTGCAGCTTGCATATTTTTAGACAATAAGAATTGCCATCCTGTCCTGTCCATACTTGGCAAGCATATGCCATGACGAGAAGATAGCATAATATACAGACTTCATCTCATGAACTGGAATTTAGTGACGCCCTTTACAGAGGATCCCATTTGCTCTCTTCAGTTTTCAGCTATGAAATCATAGTGGTGTTTACCTGAGAGTTTTTTTTGTCAAGATGAATACCAAGATACCTAGTAAACGAAAAAGGATAGATTCTGTGCCCATTCATTTTCATTGACCCAGGCTTTCATGAGCACAAGGTCTGGAAGTGCTCCTGGTCATGTTTTTGCATTTTGGTGTTTCTCTTCGGGATTGTTCTGTTAGCCTAAAAAACTCAAGCCAGCGTACACCACGAATGTGATGGCTAATATTGAAGCTATTTTATGAAGAAATCCAAATCAGCAATATATTGACAGTTATTGAGAACCAAATGACCAAGGATGTAGAAATCCTTGATATGACCCACCACAGTAACATATAAAAAGATAAACATTGAAAGACAAAGCGTCTGTTTGTACTAAAATGTAAATCACTTCAACGAATCATATTCAAAAACTGCTAAAACGGAAAATTAAGTTTTCTTGCTGAACGGGTGAATAAGACAAGCAAGATACGTTTTCTGCAATCAGCATGCTATTCAACTTCGTGATCTCAGATCAACCTCAGGCCGTGTATTAATGTGCAAATTTTAGGGCTGACAAGAAAACAACCGTGACTTTACGTCGCTTACAGACTGCCCCACGCAACCAGACCCTTTGTCTTTCAATGTTTATCTTTTGATATGTTCACGTGGTGGGTCATTTCAAGGATTATTACATCCTTGATCATCTGGTCATCTGGTTCTCAATAAGTTTCGGTATATTGCTGATTTGGATTTCTTCATAAGTTAGTGGCTTTAAATTTTTAAACTAGCAATTTTGTTCCTTAGAAACCATTTACTGTACCAAGTTCCTTGACTGTACCAACGATCTTTTTAAGATCGTTGACTGTACACACCATTGTGCGTATTCAGGTAATGTTTTTAGAAGCCTCTGATGGGTCATTGTTATATTGCCTGCCTCGACTTATAGTTCATAATTATTTTTAAAAAATAGAGAAGTATAAAGATAGGTCTTATATTGGAATTCTTTCAACATAAAAAGTAAAAATTCAATTAAAATTGACAAAAAAGTTCTCTCGGGTGACCTTCTCAGCTAATATGTCCATTGTCTTACATTGAGACAGTCATAAAGGACTTTGAGCAAGGAAATTGGACTAGCATCCCTGGTTAGCTAGGAGCACATTGTCATTCATATTTTTAAAGAAGTGATAGTTCCTTTTGACAGAAAATAGATACCAAATAGTAATGCTCATACAGGTCCAGAGAAGCGTATAAATCAGATTGCCGCATAATGAAATTATCGGTTTTGGGCGGTTGGAAGTGCTCAGCGGATGACTGCTTCTCGCCGATTGATGGATGTGATTTTGGAGATCACACTGATTCTGAGCAGAAGTGCAAACGAGACTCGAAGTGGTTGACAGCGGTCTTTCCAGATCAAGTAAAATATGCCTAAAGTTCGGTATCTTATGGGCCAGAGGCCCCCGAGACGATTTACGAAAGAGAGATTTGCCCTCTATGGTGCGGTTTTAGTTGGCTTTATTTGTATAGCCGTATCGAATGGAACGACTTCGTGGCTGAAGAAGGACTGGACCAAGGTCAGTTCAGTATGAATGGTTGGCTGTGTGTGACTCATTGCATCCTTGAACCATGAACAGCTTTGCTAACTGGGTCTTGCGCCGCTTACCAGGTGTTGTGAAAATTAATCAATGCAAGTTATCAAGGAAAGTAAATATTTTCAAACAATGAAATCTTAGCTTAAGTTGGAAACTCCGATTACGGATTCTTTAGTTGAGAAACTTATGTAACAACTTAGCAACTCTCACCCTCAGCTATGCCCATACATTCCAACCCTCCCGATTTACCCAGGAGAGTCCAGGTTTTGCGGTCGTCCTCCCGGTCTCCCGCTGCAGAAAAAATTATCCCGGTTTTAGACAAAATCCCTCATATCACGTCCTTCACCGTCTCTTTTGCCGCTTATTTGCTAACCACTAGGAGTCATTTCTTGCTCAATCGTGCCCCTGTATTTTACATTATGCGAACAAAGTCCAGAAATCATTGAAATTACATCAGAAGACAAATTTGAAGAAGAAATCGATAACACTTTTACTAAATATGCCAATTATGAATCCGAATGCGATGCTTTATAAAAATCTGTACAACAGAATTGCCTTTTTGGATTTTTGGATTGGATTCTTTATTTGCCTCAACTCAATCAAAATATTTACAAAAATTTCTCATACACCCACTTTTACTTTAATGAAAATCAATATTCTGTCAAACAAAAAGTAGCATATATATAATAAATAAAAAGAAAAAAAGAAAACATTGACACACTGCATAGACTAATTAGAATCGGCGGCATATATATAGTAGTAATTTCAAGTTTGTGTTGGGGAGAGAGGCAAGGAATAGGCCCAAACAGGCGAAGTCTGATCTAGGAGCCTACTCCTTTGGTGTTGGAATGGAAAATGAAAGATAATGAGTTGATGTGCTACTAGTCTTCTTCTGTCACTAGAATGGAGGACCAAACAGCACAGTTTCTTGTAGAATTTGGGAGTAGCCTCTGAAATGGGAGCAGAGGGTAGATTCAATGAAGGAAATGCTGTTATAATGAATATTGCCTAGCCAAAACGTTTTAAGAACGGCAGTGTTCAAAATTTGCACCGTTGCGTCCGTATGAATATGGTCGTAGTCATAGTAACAATTTATGCCCTCTTTAGCTCTCTCTTCAAGTATAAATTTCTTTTTGCAAGTTGTCAGTATGAAGATAAACATCCTCTGCTACACTTAAAAACTTAGATATTGATGTAGACATTCTAACACGATTAACTATTTTCTGAAATGATGAACTGTGGTTTATAACATAAAAGACTTAGTGCTCATAAATGAGGAGCAGGTGAGCACATCAGTCTGACATTATATATAGGATATACAGGCCCTATTTCAGAGGGGAGAGTATCCAAACATCTTTTGCTGTCCTCCTAAAATTCCTTAGCAAGTGCCCTTTTTGATTAAACAAAAAACTTATTTTAGTTTATTTTAGTTGCATTTGGAAAAAACAAGACCCTAATTTGCCTTTTCTTATCCTTTGTGGACGCTGCCCCCACAATCTTGAACAGACCCTGACATGAACCAAGTGTGTTGGGCCACGCATAGTTAAGCGTATGTTTGTCGTAACCAGATCAGCCCAGATCTTTCACCCACCGATCGAGCAAATTTTTTTTTACCATTTTTCACTTAAAATTTTCTCTACCCTAATAGCACCGGCACACCAACCGTTCACAATTAAAAACTCCAATTTTAAAATTTTGATTGTCGCCTTTAGCGACTCCTTGCTATGATCATGGTTTATCAAAGGGCTTAGAAGAAGAGTGCTTCTCAGCAGTTACAACCTGGGAAAAATTTTAGGGGGGGGGGGGGTGGAGACCACATGTGTACTTTAGGAAAATTTTTTCCACAGTTTTTGGGTGGTGCTTGAACAAATAAAAAAAGTTTTTCGGACAGACTGTTCAATTCCTTTGAAGGTTGGGTTACAATTAATTATACGTGACCTTGTGATGATCTGTCAAACTCTATACAACATCATGTAGAGCCTTGACTGGAGCAAGTAACAAGCTGAAGAAGAAACACTCTGTGAGGGTTAACACATCTTTGATTTTTCACTGATGTAGCTGTACATTTGATCCACGCATTTCGTGTAAAAATAGTGAACATGGAAATAGCTATAAGTTACCTAAATCAGTGATGTGTCTTAGCGGATGCCCTGCTGCCTGGGACACCCAAAAATTTCAAATCAGGGTTTGGGGCAACCAGAGTTCTTATCCTGGCTGCCGCCCCCTTTCTACCTGAAAGTAATAAATTCGAACACATACAAATATGAAATCCTGTTAATTCACTTAAGCTATTGATATTTGAGGGAGGTATTATACCCAAAGAAGCAATGAAGTATTTCAAATTAACATTTGGGCATATTAGGTCGTACACATGGGCACCCATATGATCAGTCGGGCACCCAACATCTGGTAGCCAGGTTGCCCGGAGGGCACCCTCTGAAAATTATGTTACACCACGACTGTAAATTTTTTGGTTTCTATGGTGTAGGATGATGTATTCGGGGATGAATATCATGGCTTGTGGAAGACATGTTATGACAGGCCAAACCGTGGTATGACAACATCGTGCTTTGAGCGTGTTGGCGATGGTAAGTTTTCTTGTTTAGCTTCAAAAGGAAGGTGATCTGCATGTTGCTGTTAGTTTTTATAAAAAAAAACCATCCAATAGGTTCCGCGGAAAAATTAAAGTTTTGATACTGCCGCTCTCAAGAAGTACATGAATAACCTTTTATCTAAGAATATGAGAATGTGCACAGGTCGAGTTGTTTTATATGGGTTTGATCAGGATTCGATATTGTGTGGAAGGATTAATTCCCAAACTACCGTGAAAATGAGCATAGCAGTACCTTCTGAGCACAAGCATAAAAGAAGGAAATATTTCATATATATTTATAATACTGGCAGGTAGGTGTTTTCAACCTGTTCTTTTGAAGACAGCCCCTTTAAGGATACTGGAAGGGTTTCGGAACGCCTGCCTCTAAATACTCAAAATGGCTAAATCTGACATAGTTTCCTGAACCCCCGCCTAAAAAATGTTACCCCCACCTGCAGTTATCAAGCCCCACCTATATGTTTCAGACACGACCCCCACCTATAGATCAAAGTTGTGCTAGCGTTATTCATGTTTGAAGTTTGGCTGTAAAAACAAGATTGGCAACAATAAAGGTCATGAACATAACATGAACCAAAGAACATCACCATTAACAAGTAGTGATATGCATGAAACAAAGAAAGTCTAGTATAGTACATCTATCTGTTTGACTTGCTATCATTACTATCGAAGTTAGGTGAAAAATGAATTATGCCAACCCCCACCTACAAAAATTAACCCTTACCATGTTCTGCAACCCCCACCACTAATCCAGATTTACCGCAACCCCCCGCCTTAAGCATTTTTTTTTAAAATTGGTCACACCCCCCCCCCTTAGGATGGTGGGGGTAGAAACTATGAATCACTTATGGTTCTAACAGTTCTCTGTGACTTAAGTGAAAGTCTAGAGATTTTTTCATCTATTCGGTAAAAAAAAATGTAAATTTTAGATTTCCTTTGTTCTTCTGTATCACATGACTTCATTTGATAACCAATTTCCTTATTTTGACTTTAATTCCCCGAACCTTGGTTCCCAGCAAATGATCTTTATTTCATCAGATTCAGTATACATGGGACTACGAAACGTGCCTCAAATTTTTGATATCTAGTTTCATTCTCGAAATATGATACATTGTGATCATAGCTTTTCATTTGCATTGACAGAGCCGTAACTTTAACGGTGTGTAGCATCCAAACCAGAAACAAACTTAAAATTTTGAGACACAGTTTTGCAGATCGATTCCTCCTCTTTCCATTGAAGGCAATTGTGATATTTCACTGAATTCGGTTGACGTAGTGAAGGCCTTCGCAAATTGTAGATTCGTGCTCTGCTCATCGCTTCACTATTACTCAGTGCTAGGTTTTACTGAGCCCCTACGCATCTTAGCCTTTAGGGATTTTGTGCGTACCAGTTGCAGACGTTGGGATCAAACCCTCGACCTTGTGTGCACAAGGCAACCGCGCTACTATTGAGCCATTCCATGGCCCGAAAGGTTAGGGTGGATATTGGCTGGTCATTCCTCTGAGTGTAGCTACTCTGTGGTAGCCATGGGTGAATGGTGTCCTCGATACTATGTCGTGGCTCCTTATCCATTCCGTTGAATGGCAGCAGTGGTCGACATCGTTGCATTCGGTTGACGTAGTGAAGGTCTTCTCGAATTGTAGATTCGTGCTCTGCTCATCGCTTCACTATCAACTGATAAGCGTGAAATCCCTAAAGGCTAAGACGGGTAGGGGCTCAGTAGAACCTAGCGCTAGCTAAAGGAAGGAAACTTGGTTAACTTATTCATAATCATTATAGAATGTCACATGACGAGTTTCACGTTTGTTGACCATCTGGTCTGTAAATTGTACCCCTTTTAAGTAATGAATGCTATAGAAACGGCTCTGTTTTGAAAATTTTGAAAATATTAAAATAGCTTAACCTTGTTAGAGACCTTACCAACATTGCCCTTGAACGCTTTCAAGACTGATATTGTTGTCTTTTGCTTGTAATCAGTTAGTTCGTAGTACAAAAAGAGTGTGGATAACGTATTAGTGAGTTTTGCATCGGTTACCTGGTATCGATTACTCTTACCGAGGGCTTAATTTACATGGAGATTAACATAGTTACTTAGGTGTATAACAAACTTATGCAAACACCACCAAATTTGGATGTATATCGCCAACTGGGGAGAGAAAACGATTACCAAAAAAACAAAGTGAATTTTCTGATTATTTTGGTACTTATAGGCTAGTCAGTAAATTCTCAGTCATCCACTGGGTCCTCAGGAACAAGTGAGTGCTCCACCCATTTACCCCCCTTGGCAACAAAAATTAGGTTAAGGGTTATCCAAGGAAATTTTGATAACACTTGTGAAGTTTCAGAACCAATTGATGTGTGGATCAGGAATTACAGTTAAAGCTTTAAGAAGAAAGAATACTCTCGTGATACAGGACATGTTTCGGCTACTCTTCTGCCATGTTTAACGGAATAAACAAACTTTCAAACACAAGCTATATACATATAGGTGTAAAAACACCCAATCACATAAGTGGGTACCACTTAAAATTTACATTCGGCAGTATGAAAGAATGCGGGAACAAATCGCAAACCACTCACAAATAAACTGACCACTTATTAAACTCACTCAACGAATATTTTGGAAAAATGAGGAAATAGAGAACAGGCACTGAACAAGAATAGGTGATAGACACAATGACAACGAGTAAATAGAGTAAAATAGAGATAAAAGGATGAAAGGATAAAAAAAGAAAGGAAAGACGAAGAAGGAGACGTGGAGGACAAAAGCATATAAAGTGGTTTAACCGAAATCGAAATGGCCAAGTGATTGACTTATTGATCAAGATCGGCTTCTCCCAAGTTATATGCATTGCCTCCTTCTGCTTCCTCTGGAGGTCTGTTGTGGCAGAATCTAGAACAGAAAAACAATCACGATTTCATACTTGTTTACAATCTTCCTGTTGAAGGTGCTTCCACACATGAGATGACTTGTCCTTGCCAAAAATGATCATCGATCCAAGTAGTCAAATGTCTGGAGGTTCCTCCAATATAACTGGCATTACAAGCAGCACAAGTAAACTTATAGACCACACCAAATTTTTGATCATTAGGCGACATGTCCTTAGACGAAAAGAACGAAGACACCTTTAACGATGTAAAATCAAATTTCACAGAAATGTCAGAACAACAGATCTTACCTATACGATTTACCTTCTGTTGACCTATGTCAGATAGCTTACCTAACTACATTAAGAAAGTTTTCGGACGAAAATAATTTCGTTATGTCAACTATTTTGTTTGAACACAGCATACTGCATGTCATGGCAAGTCCGTAAGGGGATCCTTTGCATTGAGTTTTCTATAGTAAGAGCATTTGGTTTGCAATCCATGCCAACTTCTTAATGGTTTGTGACCTGCTTCAAAGATGGTTGTACAATCCTAGTAACTAATTGGGGTGAATTGGTTTTATTACACTTTGTTGGAGACACTCTGCAGCGGAACATGAGTGCTTGCTATTTTCAATTTGTTTGGTGTTCTGAATGCTGTACAATTCTTCGATTTTTCCCAGTTAAAACTATTCTGCCCAGCCTTTTATTGTCAAATATAAGGGCTGGAACTTGTTTGTTAACTCACAGGAACTCATAGACACAAAGTTTGATGGGGCTTTTTGTTTTTTTGCGACTTTTGACCCTTGAAAACCTCGCAAATCAGTAGAGTCTTGAGGTTATGCTTTTGTCTCATATTGAAAATCTGATATTAGGACGTTAAAATTTTCGGACACTGTCTTCGCCCCGCATGTTGATGGTCTGTGGGCAACCCTGTATGTTTAGCAGGTTAGCCTCTGTAGTATCATATTGCTAACATTATTAAGATTACTCTTTGTTGTACTGTGCCAAAGGACTGACTTCATGTGAATGATTGTAAATGGTAAACCAATTGACTATACTGTGTAGTCTCTCTATCTTGAGCAGAGAGATTAATCCCTTGCCAGTTATGCCCCCTGTCTCTGACTTTTCAGATAATTGTTGCAAATTATTGTGAATAATTTTGTAACTTTAAGGACCATGGAGTTTTCTCCTTTCCTTAGCATCTGGCTTGTGAAAATTTTTTGCAAATTGGAGCGATTTACTGCGTAATGGGCCAGAATGTGAATATATTTGTGCTGTGTTTTAAGGACCAGGATCTCTAATTTGTATTTCTCTTGATGTACATAAGACTCTTTCTCTATCTCGAACTTTCCCTGTCTTGAAAAATTCTCATGGTCCCTTGAGAGGTCGAGATAGACAAATTCCACTGCAGCAGTCAGTAGAAGGCAATCTGGTGGTGGGGATGTTTGCATGTGTGTGGTGATGTTTGCATGTGTGTGGTGATGTTTGCATGTGTTACTTAATCTTTCACACTTACTCTATTTTTCAGCATATCTGAACAACGTACGATCGTCAATGTGTTTGTCGTTCTTGATGTATGCCATCGTGATTGGTTATATCATAGCCATGCAGTTTCGCAGCGATTTGGTACTTACTCCTGTTGGGATCAGTCTAATCGTGTCAGGTGAGTACGTTGTGATCATTTGGAAAAATTAAGTTGCCTAGGGTTGGACTGAGTTTCACGTTTCATAAAAAAAAGTTGCCAAAACATCTCATTTTGTCTCGTAAGGCAGTGGTTAATACTCAATGATGTTTGACGTGTAAGCTGCCATGAATTCACTTAAAACTGTGAAGTGATATTTTGTTGCTGAAAGTTCTTGTTGTCAAAACCGTGGCCTTATGTTAGAGACAAATAGTGGCTGGATAATATTAGATTTTGTTGTTCTTTCTAAAACTCATTAAAAGCTTTTTTGGGGGCTGATAAAAGTTGGACAAATTCTAGATTGCTGAGAGACAATATGACTTAATTGCTGTTGCACCATATCACCAGCCTCTCTTAGATTTACTCTCTTGCTTGACTGATTCATTCACGCACACTTTTATAGTTCAATCTTCATAAACTATTTATGCTTTCTGACAAATTGAAATGACAAGGGTATGTCCTGCATTGGATCTGAATTTAGGGGTGGATAACGAAATTCCAGAATTAAGCATCAAGATGTACCTATCTTCCACTTCGTAGTACGTATGCTCAAAATACTTTTTTGTGCCTTATTGTAGGGGGTTGAATAAGCAGGTGGGGTGGGTACTCCAGATAAAAAATACAAAAATTGGGGGGGGGGGTCAAAATAAAATGAACAAAGAGGGCATTCAAATATATTACATCAAATGGGAGGAGGGGGTCGAAAATAAAATCGGGCTGGTAGGATAGTCAAGATTTCTGTATCTTTTTATTTGTTCCTTGATGTAAAAGTGAGAGTTAAAGGCTTTAAAGAAAAATTCATAGTTTATTCTTTTATTTTGTTTTGTTTTGGTCATTGAGTAAGTGTTTGAAATTTTTGTGTTCCCTCGTCAAAAATATCTTAAATGGGGTGGGTTTAATTAAAAGGGAGGGCGGTCCTTACTGTCAAATTTTAATAAAATGGGGGGGGGGGGCATTATTAATTGATTTTGAGTATGAAAAATTTGAAAAATTGCAAAATGATCCCCCCCCTACAGTTAAGCACAAAATTGTACTTAAGATTTAGAGTCCTTGGCAGTACCATTACTTTGCATAAATAATCTCAAAGTTTTTAATCTCAATGATTCTTTCGGATCCTGCCCCTTAAAGGAGAAGTTCGGTCCAGGAAAGGACATAACTTAATTACGTTAGAATCTTCTAATATGATATAAA
The DNA here is from genome assembly GCA_027575255.1 of Scolionema suvaense. Lineage (NCBI taxonomy): Eukaryota > Metazoa > Cnidaria > Hydrozoa > Limnomedusae > Olindiidae > Scolionema > Scolionema suvaense. Next base: position 13,083 of record JAOBRC010329238.1, read on the forward strand.
TAACCATGGGAA
>JAOBRC010329349.1:0-13094 GCA_027575255.1 Scolionema suvaense
TACAGAAATACACTCTCCTCCAAATCGCATACACACAGGATAGACAATAAGCCATGGCCTGGCCGGCCTGGCAATTATGCATTAGTTTACTCACTAATTTAATACAAACCGATTTTAATCATTAGGTTGCTATAGAAATACGTTACGGAAACTGCTCCTAATCAATAGAGTTTGATAATTTGAAGAACAAAGACTCACGCCAAAGTAAGACGCTGACAGAACTCGGTTGGAACTGTGGCTGTGAGCCAGCTAATAATTAAGACATACAATACTCACATCAGAGTTTTCACTTACATGTGATGCAAAGACGCCGTGATTTGTCCTGAAACCTGTGATTAACTCACGGAATACCCATACCATTGCCCTGAGTTATAAGGAGACAGTGATTTGAATACCCATACCATTGCTCTGAGTTATAAGGAGATAGTGATTTGAATACCCATACCATTGCTCTGAGTTATAAGGAGACAGTGATTTGTCAGAAACTTACCATTACACATGTACCACCGTCTCCTGAAGTTATAAGCTATGAAAAGACAGGGATTTATCAGAAACTTACCATTAAGGCATGTCACGCTGCATCCTAAAGTTATAACTTATGCCAAGTCAGGGATTTTCCTGAAACTTACCATTATGGCATGTCAGGCCGTCGCCTGAAGTTGAAATTTATGAAGAGACAGGGATTTGCCTAAGAAGTTACCGCTAACCCCTTTTCGGTAACGTTAAAAACTAGAGTACGAATGGTAAATGGGGTGGTACACCCCCCTCTCAAAAATGATACTTCCCTTATAGCTGTAAGGATAATTTCTCGCACACATCAAAACGGGTCCAATGCAAGGCTGAATTTTAGTTTTGGTCACATCTGCATGGCAGGTTGTATGTTTAGGGGGCCGGAAAGGGTGACCGGACACTACCATACTGTAGATGAGTTGTGCAATGACTCTCTGTGGAGGACAAGTTGGTTAGCACAATTTTGATACTTCCGGAAGTCTTCAGATTTCTCAAACGTGCCCCTCAGACATGGGCCCAAATTTTCAGTATCAAAAATGGTAGGGTAGCGATATTTCCAACAAATTGGGGGTGGGGGTTGAACACCCCTTTACCGAAGAAGGGTGAACCCTATCCTCACATGGGCCCATACCAAACTTTTTTAAACATCTTTTTAACAACTATAGCAAGAGTCATGAAACTTCATAACGTTTCCTAGAATTTATTCAGGATTATATTTCTGCAAAAACAAATTTTAGGGGTTCCACCTGCTAAGTGTGATGACGTCATTGTCTTAGTGCCGTAAGCTAAATTTGACATTCCAAAGGAAGAAAACGGCTGAAAACAATGCTAAAAACAAATCTTTTGAACAGTATACCGTTATATTGATGGATTAAATGATAGAAAACTTTCATTATTTTGAGCTGGAATGCATTTTTATCGCAGTTTTCAAATATCGACATTTTTGGCATATTTCAACCATGTGACGTCATTTTGATGACGTCTGCAAAAATTGAGTGGCGTCATCGATGAAGTAATAAATCATAATGGCCTCTCCCGGGACCACCACCGCCGAAATGACTCCTGTGTGGATAGAGTTAACACATGTCACATTATCTCCTGATGTTGTAAGTTATGAAGAGACAAGGAAACTTACCATTAACACATGTCACACCATCTCCTGAGTAACCAGATTTGCAGTCACAGAAGTAACCTCCATAAAAATTTTGACACTTTGCATGCACATCGCAGTTGTGCGTGCCAGCTGCACATTCATCTAAGTCTAAAACAGACGAAGGATACAGAATACAAACAATCCGTTTAAGTGAGCCCGGCGTTTGTACAGATTTTCTGACATTTTGAAGAGTATGCATTACATACGACCTGTTCTGATGCCCTTTCACATCTTCAGACCGGATATTCACCACCAAACTAAATGATACAGAGAGTGTGACTCGGCAGATTCGGTTTCCAAAAATAAGTCACCACACCAGCCCCAACACCTGATCGTGCATTGATGTTTTGGAATTCCAATGGAAGAATTTCAGTACAACTGTCTTCATAAAATCTTCAAGTTTACGTTCTGCAGAGTTTCGTACTGTGCATGAGGGTTTGTATTACACTGGAATTATAATAAATAGCACAGTACGAAACTGTCAAATCTCACTCCCTTCATGAGCTGCCCAAAAAATGGAAGTTCAAATTCGAGGTGTTTTTAGGCGAGACAGGGCAAGACATTTTCACGTCAACCAATTAGAAAGAGTCTCTATGTGCGCGAGAAAATGAAAGACTGAAAATATTACTAGATGCATTAACTCTATTAAGTCCAGAGGAGCCCAACTGACCCAACCCCCTATATTTTCTGAAATTGTCCAAAAACGACGAAAGGAAGAAAGCTGCGCTTTGGTGACTGTTCCTGAGTATTATCTGGGAAAAATTTTGTTGAAAAACATTTTTCGACCAATGTCGTCATTCAGCTGTGACGTCATCGATTTTAATTGTTTGTGAAGGAAAAATTGCTTGATGTAAAGTTATCTATGACTCCAAATCGCGGTTCCTACTTAGATATTACCATCAGAACCTCGAAAGTTGTAGATTCGTTCTCTGCTCATCGCTTCACTATCATTCAGTGCTAGGTTTTACTGAGCCCCTACCCGTCTCATTTCAAAGGTTTAATTGCTCGCTGTAGCTTTTTTTGTTTTTGTCAGATATCAGCCATTTTCCAGAGTGGTAGAAAATCTGACATGTCGAGATCATGTCCAAGAAGTGACGACATGGGCAAAATAATGACGTCATTGGGAAAATGTTTACATCATCATGTGCCAAATTTTATGGTTAAAAGACCATTATATACAAAATTATGGGGACTGGGTCCAACGGTGCACCTACCCCCTGGGTTTGGGATAGGCAAAAAAGCCTGGGCTTAACAGGGTATTTAATTTAATTGCCCTCGCTGCCAAATAACAATTTTCGAAAATAAAAAACATCTATAATTTCTCAAGCAAGAAGCTTGAAGCGATATAAAAGCACATCTCCTTTCAGAAGGGTCAACGTTTCTGAAGATAACCCCTCGTGCTAGTCATACTGCTCAAACTTAACTCACTATGGCACCTACTCCAGAAAACACAGCAAAGAAAAATGGCTAAGTGCATTCTTTGCTTGAAAGCATGCAGCGGCGCAAAGCACAGTAGCTCACAAAAACTTCGTTTATGCGATGCTGACACCAGGACAGTATCATGCTCCTACCTGGAAGAGTTTTTAGTAGTTGCAATTTTAAATGACAAAGATTTTAAATCACTTTGTCGAATGTGTATGCGAAAGATTTGAACAGCCTTTCATCGCAAGACGTCAGAAACGTCACAGAATTATGGAACAGCAGAGAGGGAAGCACGCTGTACTGCAAAAGGAGAAAGTGAGGTGCAAAATCCTCAGAGAGTGGATCAGCAAAACGAATAACACGCCACTGATTCAGAAACTTCAAAAAATAAGAAAAGCGCGGAGTGTATGTGAAAAAATTTCCAGAATTCAATACCTTCTAATGTCGCATTTAGAATTTTATGGCTCGCTGTTTAGAAAGTTATGTAGTGTACCGTGCCATTTTTCACTTTGCAAAAATACCACCGTTATACATGCAAGTTTATTACTTAGATCTTACATATATGCTTAATGTTTTATTAAAAACCTTTTCTAGAAACTAGGTACTAGATCGAAGAAAAATCAGTAACTTGTGCTACTATGTCGTACACTAACAAAAAATGTGTACACCTGTGACTAACTTTGTCTAACCATACTTTCGTTACACATAATGTTTTAGTCATTCATGCATTAGTAAAAGCTCATAGACGCCTTAGCTTTCAGACAAAACTTTCTCTAAAAGTACTCTTTGGTACCTAATAGAAGGAAGGGGGAGGGGCGTGTGTTGGAAAAACCTGGGTGATTGGAAATCCCCTCCAATGTTATTTAATGGGAAGTTGGAATAGTCGGGGGATTGGAAAACCCAAATGGACTTATGTGACAGAAATATGTTTCATCAAAGAGTCAAAAAAGATTAGGAGCAATGCATCGCATTAATCACTTAAATGAAAAAGAAAGTATCATTTTCTGATGAACTAGGTAGTGAAGTAATTGATATAAGAATGCCCTGAAGGAAAAAAAAAAAATAAACAACGGGAGGGCATGTCTATTAGAAACCAAAGAGTAAGACCACCCCAACTATTGGGTGCACCAAATATCTTTTACAGTTAGTAAGAAGCAAGTACAATATTGCGCCAGGCATGCTTTATACATTTTCAACAGCAACATACTGTGCAGAATATGTTAAATTTGACATAGAATACTTAAAGGTGGGCCACATGAAGCAGTCAATCGGGGTCAATTTGACCTTCGTATTTATGGGGAGGGGGCGGGGGGGAAGTTGATTCCGTCCACTTCCGGACTGGCTATAGCTATGACCACCAAACTTGGTGTGGTGATGGACCAACATGTGGTGAACAATTTGTGCAATCTTAATAATTATTTAGTGAGGTCATCATGATTAGTAGTAGGAGCCAAACTATGCCAAATTTCCAAAAAATTCATCATTTAACGCTGTTTTACTTGCGTTACATTCCAGTGGGTCTTCAATGACTAAGAATAACCTTTTCGTTCCCGAATTTCTTCATTTTGAGCTATTTTATGGACTTGCCTTGACGTGACAGGTGTCTGATATCTCATAAACTAGTGGACACAATTACACCATATTTGGACAGGATGTGCGAAAACACGTAAGTCTAATCTTATTCAAGCGGGACTTTTTGGCTGATGTACGGCCAGGGGGTGGGGAGGATTCCACCACCCTCCGAAAGGTACCTGTGAAGTGCCTGCTAGGCTATGAAAATGATAAGAAAATGCAAAGCAAACTATTAGAAATAGAATAAACTAAAAATGGGAGATTCCAAATCCATGCAGTTGTGTCATTCAATAGTCCCGTAAAGTATACTTTTTCAGGATTGGTCAAATATGCGTCATTTTACTGAGAAATCGCGTGAGAACCATTTTGCCACCTGTAAATACCCTTCACATAGTCGCAGGCTCGTGAAGCGAAGGAAATCTAAGCATGTATGTCTTTTTTTATAATCATAACACTTATAAGCATATTTAGGCTCGGTTTTGGCAAAATGCTAAGCATATGGTAAGCATGAGTCTCGGCTTCAGGAAATAGAATACTTCACTTTATGCTTATAAAAATAAACATGAGAGTAGCGGAATCCCCCCTTCCAGCCTGAACAGGGATCAAAGCCCGAAGACAGCAACTGTTAGGTCACTGCTGTTTTTTAGGTATTTTCCGAAAATTGGAAGGAGGGAGCGGAGAGGAATCAACCCATACGGACTAGGATTAAACGTCCCTATCAGAGCAAATGGGTTGAAACACAAATACATCGTTTCACTCCAAAAGATATTTGATAGCATCAACTTGGAACGAAACGATTCAATTCCAATACTTCGCATACAGGTGGTACGTTCTCCGTTTCCGTCGTAACGCCTGCTTTCAACAACCCCCCACCCAACACTACTGCAAATGAGATGATAAACGCCTCCCGCTTTGCAAGAAAAAGTTCAATGGCAGGTAAAATTACCCCCTGGCAAACTTTTTGCGATACTTCTTGAACGGCAAAAGCTAAAGAGCTGAAACTTGATGTCTTGTAATATAATTTTTTAAGCTATAAGACTAACATATAGGAACCATTTTGAAATTTTTTTGTCTTCCCAGTTTTCTTGCGACAATTTTGCAGTACCTGGACCAATTGAACGCAAATTTTGGCTTCCCGGAGCTAAAAACACCATGAATATGGCAAAAACTGCGTGAATAGCCTATGCTAATAGAAAGCAACAAAAAAAATTTGAAGAAAAAAGCTTTAGTGGTTCAGATTTTATGGCCCGGTACAAACTTTTTTTCAAAATTTCGCGTATATATGTGGAAATTCTTGCTGATGTCAGCAAAATTTGAACTTTTTGGCAAACTCTTAGGCCATTTTCTAAAACCAAATATGTTCATGCACCTCTGTGCCAAATTGTACGCTTTCACCACGCTTTGTTCAGAAAGTAGGGCAGGGGGATAGTTTTACACCCCTCAGGGATGAACGTGCGGTCCAATGGCCAGTGCAAAAAGGGTTAAGAACCCGTTGTACTCGTCAGTTCTTTGAATTTGATGGCAGGTTTGGCAGACATCTAGTCTTTTGTTATCACATGCTGCATGCTTGCACTTTTCTATAGAACTGTCAATCATAAACCAAAGGAAACGCTAGATTTGTCTCGAAATCTGATTAATCACAAGTATCTGGCTGCCTCGCTGTCGAGGCGCAGAACAAGTTAATGTCTCATAAAGGAGGCACACAGGCCGACAGTGTGGATTTGTTCTGGTTTGATGAATACAATCCGTCTTTAAGGCAGGATACAATTCTGCTTGGCACAGCCAGAACACTTTTAGCCCATCGTCTGTCTTATCCAATACCTAGTAGTCCATTTCTCTTCCGGGTAAACTTCCGAATATTCCGTGCGCCTCATCCAGCATCCCAGCTTTGTGCGATTATCGAAACCGATGAGAATCTGCGAAGATGGATTTTGCGCTAGTTATACATTTCTATTTTGACCAATAGCCAGAAAAGTTTGTTTTCCGTCCTTCCTGAATAACGACTACTGTGTCCAATATTGTTTTATGATTTTACGTTCTGTGCTGCTAGACAAAGGCGTTACGGTGAATTAGATCGTATCTGTTGGAAAATAAGCACAATAATATTCCCAGTAAAGTCCCAAAATCTTGAAACGGAACGTTAAACACTTCAGTATTGTAAGGTCAATTTATACAATAAATTGCCACTGTCTTAACTGAACCTCTTGCTTTTATAAAATCTTTAAATGACGGAATCCTGATCCTGTCATTATCCAGAAAAAGATAACGTTTGACCTCTGAAAAGTGGATTCTATCCGATAAAAGATGTCACGCTACGAGATTTATCTGATCTAAGCCTAAGCGTTCAGATTATCATGTTCTCGACTTTCAGTTCTTCGAACCCTGGTATTCTTGTTAACTTTTTGCACATAAAATCGTGTAGAAAACGAGACAGATTCTCAGGGTTTGACCCAATACAAAAGAATACATAATTTCGAACAGCCATTTATTTGACCTTTGCGAAAAGTAGAGAAACAATCAGTTCAGTGAGCCATGCTGATTGCGCCTCTTTGGAGAGGCCAACCCTGGTACCCTCTGCTCCTCAGCATGATTATTCAAACTCCTGTTCTAATCCCAAACCATCTGCATCTGTTGAAAAATCACAACAATCAACCACACGCACTGGTCTCAAATGGAACCCTTCAATTGGGAGCATTTCTCATATCCAGCAACAATAAACTGAGAAGGGAACTTCACCAGAAAATGCAAACATCATGCACAATTCCAAGAAGGCAATGTAAAATGACGATTTATGCTTCGCCCTGATGGAAGTGGTGTTTGTGGTGTCAGCAAAGGGAACTGGATCCAATTGCATGCCCCATCACTGCAATTTTGAAATATCTAGTTTTTCCCATTGCAACCAAGCTGTATCGCACTATTCACGTACATAGATCAGCTATATCACCATATCAAAATCAATGATTTGCCAGTGGGACAGCATAAGGATCTTTGTATACTTATGTCAGGAATTGACAATCTTCGGCCTCCTGAGCCAAGGTATTCAGCTGCATGGAGGGTTTCAATAGTTACAGATTTTTTGAGATCAATTGACCCACATGAAGTACTTTCGGATCGAGATTAAGCACTAGAGTTCACAATGCTTTTATCCCTGACAACCAGTGCTCGAGTATCAGAGCTTCACCTTCTTGACACAAAGTTCACAGAGATAAAACTTGTTTAACTACAGGACCGGGAGGGGGGAGGCACCATAAAATCTTTTATGATTTTTCCTCAAAAATGAATGCAAGAAGGATTGACCAAATTCCTTGTTACTTACTTCTTACTCTCGGACGTCGATCAACATACCTACTCCGTTTCATGTGGTTTATACAATTTGTCTTCTGGCTTCACAGATTTAGTCCTCGATTAAGGGCTGTGGCGCTTTTGACTCGACTTTTTCGATACAGCTATTAATTAATAGTTTACAGTAATAGCGAGTCAATAGAGGTAGACCATCAAGACGCACCATGAAAATGGAGATGGGGAAAAAATTATGGCCAGATAGTCAACACTTAGCATAGCCAACTTACCAGTGCAACCTATGTGTGCATCTCCCGTGAAACCGGATTAGCAAGTGCACATGGATTGATGATTTGCAGCTTTGCATGTAGAATGCTGCCCACATGGATGATAGCCGCATGCGTGTTCACAAAGCTTTTCTGCGCTACATATGCGTGCATCGGTGCAATCAGAATTCGATGAGCAGACTGAGAAAAAATATGATACATTATCAAATATGACACAAGGAGCAAAATTGATGATTCATGATGTGCGTTTTATTTTTAACGATTAGCAAGTTATCAGTAGAGACAATTTAGTTTTAATTACTTACTAATACACCCAACCAGACCGCGTTAAAGGCGAATTTCCACTTGAGTAGTGGCAAAGAAAAGCTTTCATTTCAGCTAAGAATTTCTTTTCACAAAAGTTGAATTGCATGCAGCGACTTTTTTTCCCCCGACGAAAGCATGCAGCGCACATTATGCGCAAAAGATAAAAAACCTCCCTGCTCATTCCGCTGTGACTTGATGCTGATGCTTACACGCTTTTTTTATAAGCAACGTTTTATAAAGCAACACAAGACTCCAATCTTTCAAAAAGTTTAGCAACAGCTAATCAATGCCCCAGCGTGGTCAAGGCCCAAAAAACAACTGTAGGAGACAAAAAAGACTGTTGTAGTACAAAAGAAGAACATTCTTCTAGCAACTATCACTTTCTTTTCTCATTCCATTTAGCATGTAATTTTTAACCAACAGAAAGAAATAACATCAACAGAAGTTTGAAATTCGATTACTAAAAAAAAAATATGTTAAAACTATGACAAAGCCTCTTTGGTGAACACGCTATTTTTTTGCTAATGAAAAAACCGTGTATACTGCTCTCTTTGAACAACGACCATTCCCACAACTATTTATTTCTTTCCCGATATTCATGGCACTATATGGAGCATTCATCGTGGATGAATAAATTCTCTTGTGTGATATGTTGTCCAGCTGCACGCAAAACAACTATGATGTCTAAGGTGTAATTATAAATCAAACAAAATAAATACAAATCAACTCAAAACGCCGAAGTGACGACCAGGATTTTTTTGGCACTGCCCGCTGCTAAGCTCTTCATTCAAAATTTCGACGTGCGAGACGAGAGATTATAAGCGCTTCAAAAGTACCTGCTTGCCAAAAGCTACTATTCTGTTCTTGAGACTGCTTTGATTACATATCATCACTTTCCGTATTATACGGCATTGACCTCCCTGGGTGACTTCAAAAAACAGACGTTCTATTCTACAGTTTCTAACTCTTCATTACTCAGTGAAGAAGTTCAAAGATCGCTTCACTATCCTCACCATTCTCTCCCAAATACCGCCAGTCCTCGGAGCCTGCGGTGTACAACCATTCACCACCCCGAATACGTTCAAAAAGTAGTGTTTCTCGTGACTTAAATACTTTCACATTGTCACTGACAATAGATCTAGGGACTCTTCTACGACCAAAGAATGCACGAAGGGTAACTCTAATTGGTTACCAGTTCCAAATGCACTGTTCTGCTCCACATACAAGTGAACAAAAACACATCAACATTCTCATGTTCTACTTCAGCATTCTTCTCTGTCACAAACAACGATCCTGCAAAATCAATACCTACAGTAGAAAAAGGTTAACGTGCATTAACTCGAAATTCTGGTAAAGATGGAAACGGTGGTTTACTGTATGAAGGACCCTCAGCATACCTACAAATTACACATTTGTTCAACAAACGCCATGTCAGATGCCTAAGCTGTTCAACCCAAAAGCACCCACTCAGAAATGCCATGGTATTATTGACCCCTCCATGCAAAACACGATCATGAGCAGCCGAGAAAAGCGATGTCTTCACATGATTATCCTAGGGCAAAACGATTGAACTTTTCGATTCAAAAACCTATTCTGAATTCGACAACCGGCCAGCACATCTGAGAATGCTACTGTCATCAACAAAAAATATTCAAATGCTTTTCCAACATGGGAAATATCTTAGTTGATTTGAGTTGCGTTTGCAGTACTTTAACAACCCATTCATTCGCATCCTCTAATTCTGTAACAGCAAGATCGCCCTACCGCAATGAAGCGTCGTACATAGCCTAATGTTCTGAAAAGCTTGAGCTAATTACTAAACCGCTCAAATTCGATACTTGTACCCACATCAACAGCAACAGACACGTAAGAATTTTCTATACACTTCCTTTCCCTAATATTGATTTCCAAATCTGAATCTTCCGTTTGTTTTGAACCCACTCATGCAACTGGTCACTCACTTTCAGGAGACTGCAACCATTCTGCGCGGTGTCATCCCAACCTAAGCTTTGCCTGCAAGCCTGTTGGAACGTATGGCGAAGGGATACGAAAATAGGACTAAGCAGACCGAGTGGATCGTAAATTCGAGAGATCAACTGGAGCAAACCACGCTGTGTCATAGGAACTGAGTTGGTACTTTTGAAAAATTTGATCAAAGCGAAAGTTCAAGGTGTTTGCCTCCTTGTTCCAAATGGTACCCAAAACTGTCTGTTCACAATCTGCCAAATCACAATCAAACGAAACATCAGAACCAGTTTCAGATAACGGTTCACCAACTTTCATTTTCACACGACGCTCCAATTTGCTGGAATTAGACGTAAACTTTCGACGGGTAAACTCACCTCCCTTAAACATGTTTTGCCAACGGTGAACAAGTTCAAACCTTCCTCTCTATCGTCTGCTTCGCTAACCAAGTCATCAACGTACATGGTCTGATGTATTTTCCTGAACAATGTCTGGAACTTTCTCTCGCAACTTGTTTGTGTGATAACGAACTGTAGCCATGAGGTGAAGCGGACTTGAGGTCGCCCCAAGCACATATCGCATAAATCGTATTACGTGTAACTCAAAGCTCTGCTGACAGCGCAACGACCTGTAATTGCACATTTGCACCGCAAATTTCAGTATCATAGGTTAATTGGTTCACAAGATATAACAGCTTTCTGATATGCGATTGGAGCCCAAAATTGACCAAGGCGCAGTAATTAGGCATGATGCGGGTTATGGCCAATGAAATTAGTGAATATATGTGTGTGAACTGTGCCTGATCTAAGGACAGCTGAACATTCTTTCAACTGGTTGGTTACTATGGCCAGCCCTGTCCCTAGTGATGGTCAAAAGTGATGTCATAGCTTAATAGGAATCAGTCTGGGAGGGGTGCATATATTATCCAAACTTAAAAGCAAGATTTTAGGACAACCGCTGAAGCTTTTTACCTCAAATAAAAACCAAACTGCAGCATTTTTCATGTGCTATCCATGAGTTGAATATCATTTTTGATCGTTGTATTGCTTTAATATCTGCACCCTGCGTATAATTATACAGTAGTTAGTGAAGATTATAAAACTTATAAAATTTATACAAAAAATGCTACTTATCTGCAATAATTAGAAGAGTTAGGCCTTAAAGCAATTTCACACTTCAAGTACAGTTAATTGCATTTTAGATCAATCGGAATAAATTTTTAAGGACTTTGAAATTTTGCATAATTAATGAGCAACATTTCCAACTGACGGTGATTATGCTAACGTAGTTGTCCTATTAGAAGATGCTATTGGTTTGGGTTTGACTTTTGTGGTTTTTGAGAAAAGTAGGGGAGATCATTCCTCCCCCGACACACTAACTAGGGTTAACGCAGGTGTCCCTTTACCCCACAGCAACTAGAGTTAACGCAGATCTGTTACGAACCTGAAGTTCTGCGTTCAGTATTTCAAACAACTCGTCAAGCTTGACAATTTTGTGGTTGCCTTCAAGCTTCCTGTTAATGATTATAGTCAAATCTTCAGGCGAATGATTGAATGATTGAAGATAAGTGATAATAGCAGCGTTCCAAAATGTTCGGACCCTACAGCGAGAGATTTTAGCGGCCTTAACCCTACAAGAGCCACGAGTATTAATTTGTCACCTTGAAACTTGGAAGGATGTTAGATCACATCAACATGAATTAACTTAAACATTTTGCAGGTGGTGTCATTGTGAAGACGTCATTTTTTTCGAAAAATGACAAAATGTTAGTGGGAAAAAGGCAAAATTGCTTGAAACCTTCTATTTTGCATTTTGTATTGGGTATTTTACCATGGCAGAGTTGAAAATCCAGGCTTCAGGAACTTTATTCAATTTTCCATGGTCGCCACGGGCCAATACAGTCAATAGCTGAAAATTTTCCTGACGCTATCTGATACCTCTCAAGAAGATAAGAAAAATCACAAAGTTTCCCGAGATTCAAAACCATGTTTATAGCCGCGGGCTTACAAGTCCCCTTCCCCCCGGGCTGTGTAGGGCTAAACGTTCGATCAAAAACGTGTCGTAAATTGCTCATGCTAGAAATCTCACTGCCTTAAAGTAATTTCATGAGTGTACCTTTCCTTTAAAATATCTACTGCATCACCATAGTTGTCCTTAGTCATCTATTGTGGTCAGCGCATCACTAGATAGTGGAGATCGTAAATAATCAAACTTATCGACGTCGACCAAACCATCATAGCTTTCAATCATGAACTCAAAAGTATCCCAGAAAGATTGACACCCCTCAGGGTTACCAGAAAATTTCTCAATGCTAATTTTCGGCAACTTGACATTCATACTCACAGTTCTCAACGACTCACAAAGATTGGGCTTTCTGTCATGATCAACCGTAGACTAGTGCGTCGTCCTCTGACATTTCTGGAAAGCACCTAACATTCACAGCATCAAAAATGAAACGAGGAGGATGACTAGTAATACTTGGTCGTATTCTGTGCAAGAGAGCCCATACGGGGGTAATGTCAGGCATTGCCGCACTGCCAGGTCTAGCAGATCAAAGTGTGATAACAGCAGGATCATGCCGAAGTTCATCATTTCGATCA
>JAOBRC010329460.1:0-13093 GCA_027575255.1 Scolionema suvaense
AAGAAAACAAAAGAGACAGTTCGTCACAAAAGTTCAATACTGAGTATTTTGGTAACAAAGTTTAGATAATTTGGATATTGCCCCAGTGACATCATGCATAATTATTGGCAAGATGGCAGCTGCTGGACTTGACCAAAGTTTGGGGTTGAATATATCTAGAGCTACACAAGCCGTGAAATAAAAACTGTGCATCATGTTTTGATGAGCTCTATCATCTATTAAAATATAATTTTTGACCTTTGTTCCCCTTTAAGTCAGAAATAGTATGTCTCAATCTTCTGTGAAAGGAATGTTTTTAGCAAGACGGATTGAGTGAACGTTTTGCACCAATCGGCTACAACTAAATCGTCTTCTACTGAATCTACCCGTTTTTGTGACCGATAATATGGAACTCGGTCCCTTCCGATACAAAGGAAGCTACTTCATTACCGTCTACTTTATATTCACTATTTTTCCTGTAATTTACAGCGAATCTAGCTTTCAAATTAGCTCCATAGGCCAAAGCAACGCCCCCTACAACCTCCAGTTGCATAGTTCGCCAGCTAAGCTGGCTAAACTATTTCTGATGAACTCTCATTCTCAGGAAACTAGTCACTACTTTCCCTGAATCCGCGCCTGAAGAGCCAAAACACACGGGGCAATTAAGCCGACTGAAAAACTGACAATGGGACTAGTACTTTAAGGTAGCAAGCTACTGCGTTCCTGATAAGCACCACTCGACTTCCCCGTACAGCCAGCCAGAAATCTGGCTGGCGATTTGTATGGACAGTACGCAGGTCGTAATTTTGTGGGCGGTACTTGTAGATCGCACGCATTGTTCCGATCTCATCTTAGTGCACTAAAAGTGAGTCTTCAGGGGGCCAGTGTATGAGCAGTACAATTCATTAACACTTTCGTGAAACGAAATTAAAAATTCATTCGCGTGCTAATGCTACAATCCGGGACAAAATATTTTGGACAAAAGGCTTTTTTCAGCCAAAATCGAAAATGCACTTTTTACCACTTTCGCTTGTAAAAGCACTTTGCATTGCAAGCGTTACAAGAAATATTTTGCAGGTGTTTAGCAACCTCTATCTACACTCTCAGTGCAGATTCTAGCAATTTTCTAGTGGACCGAATTCCACACCCTTTGTTCTCTAAATAACCTGAAAAATTTAAAAAACTCAAGCCACGCCCTAAAGCAAGCCCTACCACACCCTGTACATACCCTAGAAATGCCAACACATGATTTTTCAAAAGTCAGAATCAGTAAGTCTCTCAAACAAAATCCAGCCTCCCGCCCTGATTTGCGGCTGGGTACTTGTCGACATGTTTTCATTTACTTGCGGTACGGAAAATGGCAAAAACGCGCATGCGTACGAAACTATTTTGACCGGGATTGTACCTCCGTCTATACACTCTAGTTCTGGTGAATAGCTCTTGACACAAGAGAAAAAGGCAGGATCTGACCGAGTAGTGCTAGACGTTCCTCCTGTTTCGAGTCTACGAGAATATTAAATTTTAGATGTAGAAGTTTTATTAGGACGACGTCTAGTCTAGCGAGGAACTTATCACATAACAAATCTTTGCCGTAATAACCCCACAGCAGTAGCAGTAGTGAGCAAATACCACAATGAGAGAGTATGTCAGTGAGAAAGTATCACAATGAGTTAATGCCCCAAGTAGCAAATGTCCCAATGGACAATTGTTGACACGTGCTTACGTGACTGAGCAGATTTCCTATGGGTAAATGTCTGGTGATCAACTATCCCAGTGAGCTTCATTTGAAATCGGTGATCGGGTCACTTATTTGCAACAAATATGTGTTTACGGTTTAGTCAATGTATGCCAAGGCGTGTTTTGCTCAATGGCAGGGTAATGGGATGAATAGAACCTGTCGTAAATGGAAACAAACATAGCTACGTAAAAACTATATGTAACTTATATGATCGATTCATTGAAACTGTCATGGCTGTAAAATCTCTAGTAAAGTAGTTTTCCTGATAGAAGCATTTGTTGAAAAAATTACAAAAAGTACCAAAAGATCAGCATACAGACACAGCGGTTCATTTAATACGTCGGACCTTTGAAATTAGGAACACCAAGTCTCCAAGTACTCCTTCAATACTCCATGAAAAGGCAAAAAATAGTATGGGCAAAAAATTTGAACACCCCAGCACGGGATACGGGACACATGATACAGTGGTAGTTTAGTAAAAAGCACTCACCTCAAGCTGCGTATCTCTGGTACAAAAATGGTGGTCAAGAAGCCTAAAAACACTACGTAAATGAGAATATCGAGAAAAAGAACTCCCAGAAACTTTTCCCATTTGGCTTGGATAAACTGAGCTGTGACAGGATGGCATAATAAATCATCGTTCTTTTGCTCAACCATGGTGCCAGGTGCAAAGAAAGGAGAGTTGGAGTTGGGGTCCTCGGCGTAGAGCCATTTAAAATCGTAGGATTCATGATAATGTTTTGATGATTGTGGATGTCTGCTTATCCTTTTTGAGCTATCTAAGAACTTTTCGAAAGTCTTTGGTGTATATTTGATTATTTCTTTCAACGGGATCCACGATCTCAACCACTGATGACAATCTAGAACAATAGAGGATATTCAAAGTAAGGCCATCATTCCAGCAAAACTACAAGTCACCTTTGACTTTTGCACGTAGTTATGAGAGTCTTAGACATAACTGGTACAATATTTCAGCATGTTACTTAAACTAACAAAAGTGCTATCTGCTTTTGGGGAGCAGACAGTTTACAATAGTATTGATTAGCATTCCATTCATGCCAGAGGGATCTTCAGAAAACACATATTTAGATTCTACATCGAATTTTAGATACGAGGAACATTTGATATACAGGCAAGAAGTTGTATTTTCTGTAGTATGCATTAGATATGATGCTCTAGCATAGATTATCTCACTAGTTTGCCAATGCTTATTGACACAGGACCTGATATTTTATGTTAAAACTTAAAGGAACACAATCGTAAAATTTTTAATCGCCGATTGCCTCCTTAACATAAGCATTTCGACAAGTTTTGTGTCAAGTATTAAACTATTTCCTGAAATAGTACTGAATATATAGATTTCTCATGGGTCCTCGCACTCTTTGTCGCCAGCAGTATCCATTCATTGGGCGTTGAGATGTTGTGCATAATTATGAATAGCCCAGACTGTCGAACATGTGGTGTTACCGCGATTGCGTCAACCTATTGAAATATTCGGCATAGAGAGTCCCGCCTGAATTGCTCACTCAAGCACTGCAATCGAGATTGTAATGAGAGATTACAGCGATTTCACACAGCCTGCTATAAAAAAACGGACGAGCAAGGGCTTCGGTCGAGAATACTGAACAGCTCAAGAAAAGTTACAGAACTGTCAACATAGAAAAAATGGAGGCAAGAAAAGGAGGATGAACAAGCAATTTCTTCATAGTTTTTTGCCTTTTACTTAAAGGAACAGTGTCTCAAAATTTTACCAAGCATTGCTGCATACCTGTTGTGTTCTCGGCGAAAGATAAGAATGCGTACGCTAATCCTCCTTGTCTTCCATACATATTAAATGAGCTGTGGTTCATTTAATATGCAAGACTTATCTTTTCGCTTGCACTGCTCGGGATACCGAATATTTTGAAGTGTAGGAAAAAGTGTGACTTAAAATAAATATGGTAAGAAGACTATGAAATCTCCTTGAGGTATGGCAGTACTAATGCAATCGGCTAAAATAAAATTTTGAGATACTGTTCCTTTAATACATAATTTACATTTACCGAGCATCTATACATGGGAACATATCATCTGAGTCATGGGAATGTATGTCGACGAGCAAAAAATACAAAGTATACTGCAAGCATATATCATAATACTAAAATGGAATTTTTCGTAAACATATTGAGCTCGAGAAAAAAATCTACTGCCTATCAAACAGTGAACACGCAAAAAGCGTCAGAAGTTCTCATAGCTACTCCTATGGAGAAATAAGTCTGCATAAATATCACTACAGCATGCTGTGAAAATTGTGGAGCCACATCCCGGTCCTTTTTTTCATCTAAACTGGGTAATTTCAAACAAGCGTTCAATGAATCCACGTATACATGCTGAATCTTAGGAAGTGATTGTAGTTATGGTTGTCTCACGTTGGTCTCAACTTTGTAATCGGAACTGGTAGCATGAGCACTTCAAGAAGATCAGAACCAACACTGGAATAGAAATGTTTTATATATAAGACAATTAGCTAATAAGAATTCCAACCTGAACAACTGCTAGCATGAATATTTCCCAAACTGTGTCTATACAAAATAAATACATCAGCATATGGAAAGAAAGAAATCATTCCCATTCCTCACAGTATCATTGTGCACTGTCATATATAGCATTCCACAATGACATCTTTGCTTTCCTAGGACTGTTTAAGTATCTCGATCTTCCCATGCCAAAACATCACACAGAGAAACTCAAAAACATTACACCCTTTTTTATAAGAACAGTTTATAAGACTACAAGCCTCAAGTTGGTCTAAAAATTCAGAATGGTATAAGTACGATCCCTGGCAGAGCTTCAACCCTAAAGGGAAATAAAAAAAAATAAAACTATTTTATGGTAGAAATGATCGAAGTTTGATGTAAGGCCAAGACTTGATGAGAACGAAGTTGATTAATCATTCGTTGACATGATACCACACTTTAGGCTGTGTTGTCTTGTGATCATAAGAACAAAAAATCAAGAACAATTCAAGCTAAAAATTGGAAAGAAAAGTTAAGATCGAAGCAGCTCCGTGACTCACCAGTCTTCGTCGTGCTCTCTCGGCCTTATATATTTCCATACTGCAACCTACGCTTTTTCCGCCTACTTAAATATTGACTCAGGAACTAATTGCCGATAGCAGAGAAAAGAGGTCACCTTGAGGGAATTAATTTTCGTGAGTATTTATTTTGGAGACCAATAATTTTCGAGTCATTTTGCGTGGATTCATATTTGCGAACCAGTGATTTGCTGGAACATGTATGGAGTGCACATCAAAAGAAGGAAGTTATCGACATGCATACTGAGAGTACGAACGAGTCTGAACACATTATTATAAACGATCGATAAACTAGTTGTGCTAGCATTTGGTCAAACTAAGATGTCAATGTGATATATTTTGCGGAGATTTAATTTGAGAATTTAGCAAAAAATCACAAAATCCACGCAGAAAAATATATAATGTTAAGGTAGCGCTAGGCAAAGAACAACAAGTCTCAACTCAAATTTTCTGGTTCAAGTAAAAAAGAGTGCAACTAACAGCACTGCTCCTCTTAGAGACAGAGACTTTTGTAAAGCGAATCAGTCAATCATTGCACTAGTTGTGTTGCTGGCTGATGTAAAAAACTAGTTAATCAAAGTATTTGACGACAGTGCTTGGCAGTGATAAGACAAACATATTGGCATATCCAACAGAATAAATTGGTCGTCAGTTCTGGAAACATGTTATGTTATATCAAAGCAAAACATCTGGAAAAAACTGCCATGAGCATAAGCTGTTTTGCAGACAAATGTATTAAAAAAAGAGTTGACCTAACATACAGAACGAAAAATAAATGATATATTTGTATCATATTCCTCAAGTAAAGCGTACTGATTTTTAACCCTCAGTGTATCGATTCGGTTGAAAATTCGCGGTACCTTTAAACAGTGAAAATAAGAATACCTTCAGTAAAAATCCCGGCGCATTATCTTAAAATGCAAACATAATTCTCCCACAATGCATGCAAAGAGAGACACGACAAGCAAATAAAAATTCTCCGTTCTACGAGAAGTTCGCTTCCATAGCAAGCAAAGATTGCATCTCAATCACGTGCAAAAAAATCACACAAACAGGCTGATATAACCTTCCCATTTACAGCAACTTACCATTCCAAAAGGCGAAACATAAATTCATCCTTCACTAGGTTTACAGAATCAAGTCTCTCTTCATCGACACATTAGTGGTTTTCTCTCTAGGAGCGCTTGCTATCGTCAAGTCCTTCGAGCGAACAGAAGTTCTTATCTGATTTCCGAAGAGCGAGCGTCTGCACACTGCTAATGGCTTCTT
Source organism: Scolionema suvaense (assembly GCA_027575255.1). Taxonomy (NCBI): domain Eukaryota; kingdom Metazoa; phylum Cnidaria; class Hydrozoa; order Limnomedusae; family Olindiidae; genus Scolionema; species Scolionema suvaense. The sequence goes on from JAOBRC010329460.1 coordinate 6,060, forward strand.
GAGAGTGAACAGGTAGGGAAGCAAGACTGGTAGCAGATTCAAAGAAAAAATTATCGAGTGCTCGACCAATCGCAGCAATGTAATGGAACGCTCGGCGGCATATTTGATTGGTCAACAACTTTCATAGTGAGCAATCTTCGGCATGCGGGAGAAAGGCCGAGAATATGACTCCAGGAGAAAATAGAAATTTCAAAATGCGATATCTCCCGAAGAAAACATCGTATGGAGCCGAAATTTCACAAATGCACTATCATTAATCTATACTACATGCACGAATTGTGCAGTCCTGTGATATTGTATTCCTTTAAATTTCACTCTATTGTTGGATTGATCTCATACGTCTGTTGGCATTCAAGCCATGTAACTGTTAATATACTTGAGTGACTAGTCGAATGTCAAGCGAGTACACGTTAGTGCTGATAAAAAAACCATTCCCATAGCAACACGAATTAGCACGTGCCATTCTGTACTGGATATAGCGGAAACTCGGTGACGATTATAAAAACTATAGAAGTGTAATAGGTTATGTATGAAAGTGCAAAGGCAGCAGATAACAGTCCACATCAACTTCGAGCAGTCTCTTACAGTATACTAGACGAGCTAATTATTTTGACGACAAAGTTAAAGAAAGGACTTGGCAGTGCTTCTGTAACCTTTCGTATCTGATTTATACAATCATGTTTTAATGTTGGGTTACACGACATATAAAGATAACAGAAAAAAGGTACTAATATCGATATCTTCTTCTGTGTTTGGGCGATAGTTTTGACACAAGTGTACTGCTTTTGATGATTTGAACGTATCTTATGTCCATAGTAAATACAGCATGTTGCTCACATAGTTCTAATCTTATCAGAAGTACGGAAAAGAGATGGAGAATACTAGGGAAAGTTTAGGCAAGGCAAATAATAATTTTTTCCATTAAATGTAGGGCAAGTGAAGAAAAAATTCAAAGTATCTCATATGTGCTTCTTCACTGGTACTCTTTGACATTAGATGCTCAATATTATGTTAGCGATATTTACTAACTTGGTTCCTAAATCTGCACTTAATTATTTTTGTCTCGCTTCTGTGTTGTTTCCTGCATCTTGCCACGCAGATAATTTTCAAAGTATTGCACGGTATTTATTTACTATTTATTTATGTGAAATATGAAATCTATACATTGCTGTGAAGAATTAAGTGTAGACTTTGTTGTGGGTAAATTGTTGTCTTTATTACTGAATCAACCTGAAATTATATTACGTATCGGCATATTATGTTCGGAGATCACAGTTAATGGCACTACCTCTGATAAAGATTAGTTTGGATTTCGATCACTTACAAACGCATGCAGTTTTCACTCTTCTACGGATTCTTTTATTGGTAGATTTTAAAGCACGTCCCATTAGTCATCTTGATCCAGGGACTATTTCAAAGTTGGCGAGCATAGAGACTAAAAATGAGATTTTAACTAAGCGTGTTATTTTTTTCCGGTTTAACTTTTTGGAGAAACATAAGTGTCTTTACGCAATATCAGAATCAACGGCTGCAAAAGATTTGTTGATTTTGCGTGATAACAAAGTCGTTTTTTGGCTATGAAGCAATGTAATGCCATAACTTTAAACTTTAAAAGGTGCTTATATAGAGACAATGCCTCCACAGAATTGGATTTTTGCGTGATGATAGCTAAGAAGTCTTCTTCTACGGAATTTAAAAGTGTCCAGCCGACACGAAATACTTAGGATAAGTTTACCCTAATTCTTGGCTAAGCCTGTTCATCAACTGTAACTGTGGAACTATCTCACTATTATAACGATACACGATAATATAACTCAGTTGACGAGTAATTCCATGGGCATACAAAACAGGGTTCACTTGTAGAACCCAGTCGTTACTTTGTCCTTCCGACACTTTTTGACACATAGAAAACACTTTTATTAAACAGAATGTCTTTCGTATCCGATCATCCACGCAAATATATATGTTCCTTAGAGGGCATAGGTCGAGCTGGTAGCAACAACTGCGTTTTCATTTGTGTATAAATCGTGACAATAAAGCCGAATTAAGTTAGACAATGCTTCATGATTCCTTTTTCAGACCTCTCTAAAGTTAACACGGTGGTCCGAAGCGTTCCAGATTCTCCATCTGTGACGTCACATAATGATCCAAAATGATGGATATTGACCCTTCGACTTGCTTACTTTTGGTCAAAATTTAAACCCAATGGGTTGCTGGAAATCAATTACCAATAGCGCTTTAGTGAAAATGTATCAATTTAAGGATTTCTAAGACACCAAGTAGAAAAAAGCTAACTTTATTCAATCAAATAGCAGCTTCTTTCATTACTTGCGCAACGTATAAGGTGGTCGCCTGGTAAAAAATGGCCAATTTTGGAAAATTTATTGAATTTTGGATTTTAGTTGATCTTAGGTCAAAATTTACAGAATCACTACTGCATTATAAACATCTAAAAAATTCAATTTTATAAGGCATGTTTGGTGCTGTTATGACAGGAAAGAGATACCCTTCTTGTATTACACAGAGATAAAGCCTTGTATGCTGTGGACTTTAATAACAGGCTTCATTCAAACGGTGCAAATGACTCGTTAATCACTCTATCCCGGCAAAAAAGATGCAAACACTGGACTACCTATTAACAAGCTAAGTTTAGCTTGTTGTATTTGGTTAATCAAAAACGAAGCAAGCGCCAATTCTTTGTCTTGGCAAGGTGAAACAAAGTCTGAAAAGTGACAGCATATTTGGCTTGCCTGGCCTCCGAATTTTTTCGGTGGAGGTAGATTAGGTAAACATGCGTTTCCTTATGTATCAAATGATGTCAAGATAGTCAGGCAAATAAAATATGTAATTTGGCAGATTTGTCTTGTCGGTGTAGACATGGCCATGATGTATTTTGTGAGGGAAATTTTGATTTTATGAATCATGTCCTATACAGGCAAAAATAGTCGCAGTCATCTGCCCTTCCTTCTCTGCTTCGGACACTGCCCGCCAGTTCTACAATAGGCCCTGTTCATGGTACGGCCTTATTACACAACTTCTGACGACACATGAAACATGTGTAAGGCGAGACAAGCTTCATTTCATTGACAACCTTTCTGGTGCAGTAAATTGCAACATTTTGGTGTCTGCATTGATGTATGTAACCCATAGTTGGATTTTCATCCGTTGCCAAAGATATTACCCTCGGATCACTATATGGAAAACTTTTTCACTTATGATCAAAGACACCAAGTGATTTCAATCAATATATAGAAACGTTTTCACTGATAAGTTCTGTATAAATCTTTTCACTTTTCGTCTATAACTATTTATGCGAGTATAAGTAAGAAACAAAATGTAGGAAACCAGATGGATGGAAGTAAGTGTTCGCATCTTCATCCCAATCTGCCGATCGGAGTGCGGACGTTAAATCGGTTGGTTCCGGCTGCATATTTTAATGGTAAATTCATCAAGCTAAAAATGCAGTTTCAAATCCATAGCTGACAAATTCTATCCTGTGTAGTGCGATTAAGTGCAAATTTGTTTGGACATACCATGGACGTGACATTATTGACTTCACAGTTTCGTCCGGGATAGGTGCTGCATTTTATAGTCATATTCAATTTGTTGGTGAATTTTGATCTATTGATTGGATTGTCATTGTCATCTGCAATTGCTTTTGGAACAGAAAGATTTTGATAAAGCGCTTTGGTTTAGGTAACTTTAGGTAACAAGCACAGACGTGGATGACGCAAATAAATGTGAAAGCAAAACGTGATACACCGAGTATTGCTGATCAAGGTACTACATATTAACATATGCTAATTTATTATTACTTTATTGGAAGCCAAGGAACTCAATATTAGTAAGGAAGTAGAAGGCATTGCATTCTGAAAATTCATTGATACCTGACACTTGACCGGCTGATATGCCGGTCAATGCATTTTCGGGTTTTCCTAGCAGTGCATTAATTATAAAACACTGGTGGAAGAAATTCTTGCGATCAAGGATTGTTTGATCAGTTTTACAGAGGAAATTTTTGCAATTATATGATCTCTATTATTTTTTGCGATGGAAGATGAAGATGTTGCGTTTCATTTGTCGGGCTCAGAGAGTTGCGGACGGGTTTTAAAGCGCCAAAAAATGACAAAGATTAACGAAAAGGAAAGAAAATATGTGATGGTTGAATGCATTATGCTTTCAAACAACTAATTCTAACTATCCAACAAGGCCGACTCTGACATATTAAAAAGAACAACAGCCAATCCTAGCAAGCACGCAGACAGGTTATATGAGTAAACAATGCACAGTAACGTATGTGTGGCAAACGCCTGCAGTTAAAATAAATTATTTTGTAACTGTCTATTAGACACTGTGATATGGTACGTTCTGGTCTTATTACAAGAGATTACGTTGTATCAAATACTAATGCAGGTTTTTTTATCAACACGTCGCTGGCTGAAGATGAGGCACGGCACCACAAGAAAACATGACAATTACACTTAAAACTTTATCGGTGACTGACAAGTTTGCCTTTTCTGTTCAGCGTTGATGCCTTCATTGTCGACAGTTTGTCATGGTCGTATATATCAGGTTCAGTTTCTAAGTGCTCAAGATATCCCATCTTAAGTAATTTTGTAATTGGATAGTTACGCCTATATGCCAAAATATCGTACTAGTAATACAACAATACAGAAGCATATCTTATGGCAAAAGAACATACAGTGTCCATGTAGGATAATACATATGTTGCTGAATATTTTATTCAGAGAAACTTGGTGAAAGTTTATCGAGTTCAACGTTCATTTTCTTTTGATCGTCAGAGCACGAAAAATTCAATATATGCAACATTCTCTCTTTTCACGAAAGTTTATCTCGCGAATTTCTTTGTATTTACTGATTCGCGAAAGTTTTTTTCATGTATTACGTAAGTATATCAAAGTTTTACGATGTTTGACCTCGTGCAAATTCCGATGCGGCTGCAGGAGGCCTGTCGAATTGCTGAAGCCGGTTGTTGCTCTTCTCTTTAAGTGGAGCTGCTGAGAAATTGCTGAATCCCTACCCGTCTCAATTTGGGATATACAACTCTGTTCTCCTGGCTATTGAAACTGTTCATGATCTTGACATTATTGCGAACGGAATTAGAATTATACAGCTTACATATATTTATTTTTTTAGATTGTTGCACAAGCTTGGAATGAAAATTAAAGATGTAAATTGAGTAGTTACCTACCCTATCCCAGTATCCCAAACTTGCGGTTTTGACATCTTAAGCTAGCTATAGACTGACTGACTTTGACCAGAAAGGATAGTCGAGAAAAACAGATACCTATGCTTGAAGGTCAAGGTGGTCGAAGGCTCGACCTCAGTTAGGTAGTCATAGTGACGGCAATAGGGACTAAAGGAAACAATCAGACAAAAAAATCAGTAAAAAGCATGCCTTCTCTTTCAAAAAAGCCAAGACTAGGAGCAGTTGTAGATTTTTCTCGACGAACAATAAGAAAAAACAAGCAATACCATATGACATCGGTATCCACGACAAACTTTCCCCAAACTGAAAACAAAATGGCAAAATAGCATACTTGCATAGTTGCCTGATCACCTGAAAAACGTAGGTCCAGATCTGAGGATTTTTTACCATTTTTATCTGCAGAGAAACTCCAAGTACTTACTCATAGTTATTTTGAACATTGCGTATGTGCAAACCTTGCAGAGAAAAAACACCTAACTTGAATTGCCAAAATGTCTCTTTCCTTAGCCCTTCCTGCTGTGATGTTGCTTGATCAATAATTTTGAAGGAAAATTCCTCTAACACTTTGTGGCCTGCTTCTTCAAGATGCGCATGAAGAGCTGCCTGTGAGACTTCTTTTCGTCTAAGAAATACCCTCCTTCATTTGTATATGCCGGCAAGTCAACGATGTTAATTCGATTGGAAATTTCAGCCTACGTTTTTTAAAGATAAAAAAGAATTCTATTGAGAATGATAACTTTTGACTAACTTCTGACAAAATTTATAAAGCGTCTATATATCTGTATCTAGTTACTTGCTGGCACTTTTTCGTGAATCGTACTTGGTCCAGAATTGCTGAAAAGAGATTGGTCAGCAAATAAATCCATGAAATGCCCGATAGTTGCCTCAAACGCAGATTTTACAGGCCATCAATTTTCTCATGCTCCTGTCCATGTGAGGGGTATAAATGGTCAATCTCCGATGAACATGTATTGCTGTGCGAGACATTACAGCTCTCACTTCTCACCAGGTTCTGAGATTCAGTTCCTTCACAATGCACTGATAAAGTTTGAGTCTCTGTAATTTGTAGGTGGATTACGATCTCCTGGTTTTTGGAAGTATCTCGTTTTCCTCTTAATGGGCTAGTAGAGTTTCCGTTGTGCTTTCGGCTTTTAGCGATGTCGTTGAGTCGAATCTCTGATATTCTGGTGCGGCACGTGTACTCGAAAGATCCCAATCGTCTCCCGAAGAAGATATTGAAGGCGGCGGGTTAACGAGACGCTTGCATTAAATGTGCTTGCTGCCTTCTGCAACTGTTAGCCTTAGTCCAACTACTTCTTTGACATGAGGAGGAGTGCTGCGAAAAGGCGTGGTGAGCTTTGTTTGCTTTGGTTGTCAACAAAAAATCGAGCCAAGCACGCAAATTACACAGTGTTTTACGTAGGATTTGCTGTCAGCATAGGTTTTCAGGCCGTATCGTTTTAGGTAACTTGTCTGCGTGCTACTGTAGAGAGCAAATGGGTTTGGAAGACATGCCTTGTAGAGTCTGCCGTTAAACAACAGATGTGCTGGAGCGAAACCTGTTGTAGCGTGCGGAGTGGCGCGATATAATTGCGACAGTTTGTTCACCTCTAGTCGCCAGTTTCCTGCACAACTTGTACCTGTTTGGTGATGTTCGTCATGAATCGCAGAGATATTTCACTTGCGCAATATCAGCGAACGGGAAAACGACTAGAAGACGTTGGCGTAAATGTATACCCAGGAGCTCACACTCAGCATTGCACTTCCTATTGTTATCCAAATATAATACGAGCAGCAAAACGGG
>JAOBRC010329571.1:0-13093 GCA_027575255.1 Scolionema suvaense
ATTTTTGAAATTTTCAGACAATCATTGCCAAAATATCTTCGCCAAACCATTTTGGCGAAGATTTTTGGCAGTGATTGCAGATACTCTTCTTTAGCTGTTTATAATGAAGCAGTTTACAAACATATTCCATAATGATTTCTAAAATATTCACTATTAATTGCATCAACTTGCATTTTTGTAATGAGCGCCCCGGCTTGAATGAGCGCCTCCCTCAAATGAGCGCTCCTTCTGAAAGGGAGAAAGCTAAATGAGCGCCCCGGCGCTCATTCAGATAATTACAGTATGTGCAGAGTGTGGTAGGGCTTGCTTTAGGGCGTGGCTTAGGTTTTTTAATTTGTTCAGGTAATTTTGAGAACAAAGGGTGTGGCATTCGGTCTGCTAGCTTAAATTGCTAGAAACTTCACTGAGACTGTAGACAGAGGTTGCTAAACACCTGAAAAAAATTTCTTGAAGCGCTTGCAATGCAAAGTGCTTTTACAAGCAAAAGTGGTAAAAAGTGCATTTTTTGATTTTGGCTGAAAAAAGCCTTTTGTCTCAAATATTTTGTCCATGATTGTTGTCTACTTGTCACATCTTTGAATGGCTTAGAGAGAGAAATTGATTGATAGCTCATTGAAAAGCTGAAAAAGAAGTCTACACGAGGTGAAAATTTGAGTATGAGAAGTTTTGTAGTTCTTGGCTTGTGACTGCAGTGATCCTGAAGTTGGTGTTGGTGAAGCAGTGAATGAATTCATAATGAGCTTTTGATCGGCGTTTTTTTATATGTTTTCCTCTTTGCTTATATAATCTTTGACACTACGGAGTTTGATACCGAATTTCTATTTTCCAACTCATAAATGCTGTTAAATGTTTGTTATGGAACGCCGTTACTGTCTTAAGGTCAAAACAGCGACATTGTTTTCAGTCGTTGTTTTGGTCTGAGCAAGTATTATTTGGCTCACTGCATATGTCATTACATTCCCTGGAAGCAATATTTCTTTATCTTCGGTTAGAATCAAGATACTGCTATCGTCACATAGTGCTCTTCCCTTCTATTTCGTGTGACTGTGTGCATGACATGATTGGCTTCATGATCAATTTCTTTTGCTTCTACTGTCGTTTAATTGTCTTAAGCTATCATGTAGTTGACCAATATCATGGATATCTTGAAAGTATTTTGTATTTCGTTAGTTGCATTCTTCAAATAGTTAACTGCAATGACAGTGGTTTTACCATAACTTGCTTGTCGGCAGCGCTTAACCCTTTGAGCCCGAACGACGCCTTTTGGCGTTCTGGATACTGGGTCACCTTTGGCTCACCTGTTGAAAATGAAAGGTCAAAATACAGTGCTGTTTTATAGAACAGACACTTATGCATCGATTGGCACCACGTTTGCTGCTTTACGTACTGTGGTTCAGGAGTTATGGCATTTCAAACTTAGCAAAAATGACAAAAATTACCAGGTCATTTTTGCAGACATTGCGGAGTCTAAGGGTTAACAAAACACCACCCTGACATCAATTCGACAATAGACTCTGCCAAACAGCATTTTCGGACGAAAACTTCCTAAAAGCAAGTTATAGAACGATTTTGGCTGACAGCAACGCTACAGAACCGGTTCAAGGCCTCTCTGTTGACCCTTTTGAGCCCGAACGACGCCTTTCGGCGTTCTGGATTCGGGGTCACATTTGGCACGCCATAGAGACTCACCTGTTGAAAACGAAAGGTCAAAATACAGGGCTTTTTTAAAGAACAGACACTTACGCATCGATTGACACCATGCTTGCTGCCCTACCTACTGTGGTTCAGGAGTTATGGTATTTCAAACTTAACAAAAATGTCAAAAATTACCAGGTCATTTTTTCAGACATTGCGGAGTGTAAGGCTTAATATCATGCTTGCATCAGATGGAATCGTTGTTACAATGTGCATCTGTTTGTATTACAGCTGCGGCATTTCGCTGACTACATTTGCAATTTTGTTATTCACAGTAACGTACTTGATCGATGAATTTGCTATTCTGTTTGCTACATTCACCGTTTTGTTAGTCTCACTTGTTAATTTGTTGGCTTCATTGTAGTTTTTAGTGCGTTTGCCATTCTGTATGCTGCATCAACGCATGTGCTAGCTTTCTCTAATAACTTGCTGTGCTCAACCTGAGTGCTGCTCGCCTCTTGCAATAAATCGTTTAACAGCATTTTAAGTATTGCTCTACAATTTATTTGTGCAGATGGTGTTTAGCTGAATTGCTCAGTAAATAAATAAACTTTACCAAGTAAGCAAGCAGGTTTCTTTCTGAAAGCCCTGCTTTTGGTATGAATGTGGCTTATGATTAAACGGCTAGTTTTTTATTTTCATATTTACACTACTTACAGCTTTTTTATGTCCATGTTTATTTTCTTTCTGGTAGAAATGTGTATTCTTAGTAGGAGAAATGGACATATTTTAGCCTTAAATTATTCATAATTATCTTGAGGAGCACATACGATGTTTCAATATGACTAAATTGATATGATGTTAACTGATTGGCCTGCGCTGACCTCGCACAAAGAAAAAAGTATAGCATCGGCTGCAATGCCATTTGGGTGATAATCTCATTTGTTGAAAGAGTCAACTTTATAAGATTGATCTGCAGCATAACTCTGTTTTTATTAAACCTGTAGATTTTTTGGAAATGTGTAACATATTATGCTTGAGTATTTCTTTTGTTTCATGGAACTCTACACTTGGCTTCTAATAGATGGCTCACCCCGTCCAGTTCATGAGAGATTTCCTATTGTAAATATATATTAGTTTTGTGATTAGTTCGGCAACAGCTAATCCGGATTTGAAACAACAGAACTTAAAATACTTTAAGCTTTTGTACATTTGATCTTTAATCTACCTTCATACTGCATAGCATTCAAAACTTAGTTTTTTTCTTGTTTAAAGGAAGGGTAACGTGAAGAATGAAATTTTTGCAGGTGATAGAACACACCAAGACATGACATTTGGTTTTTATTTCATGGCAAAAGTTTGTGTAGTTTTGGAGATATCGAGCCCCAAAGTTCAGTAGCTACCATCTTGCCTTTAATTATGCATGATGTCACTTGTGTACCACTCAAATTATCTAAAATTTATACCTAAAATACTCAATGTTGAATTGCTTTAGAGCATTTTTTCTTTCATTTTGTCATAAAGCTGAATAATATGTCAAAAGATCTATTGGAGAAAATATGCAATTTAAATATAGGTAATGTGTTACTAAGGAAATGGTAATGCTTAGCAACGGTACATCGATGACGTCATCAAAATCAAGATGGTAGCTACTAAGCCTTGAGGCTTGATATCTCCAAAACTACTCAAGCTTTGGCCATGAAATAAACGCCAAGTTTCATGTTTTGATATGCTCTTTTACCTACTGCAATTTCATTTTTCACGTTACCCTTCCTTTACATTTTCCTTTATGTATTTCCCTACTATCTAGGACATTCAAATTTGCATGCATATCGCCAAATTTGAGCTGAAAATGACAAGAATGCAGCCCCCATCTTCACCCCAGCTTAGTCTTCTGCATTTTGCATTTGCCGAGAAGGCCTGCATACATATATTACGTTCGGATTTTCCACTTGCTTTTACCTCGCAATGCTAAATGCTTTCTGCTGTTGGTTGTTATTATAGTCCATGGCTACGAAAACTGATAGGAAATGCAACGTGTATAAGCGAGTCTATTATCTTTCGACAAAGAGTGCCCATTTCATTCCACCTCTCCCTGAATTGATACTTTTATTCAGTTTGGTCATTGGTTCAACCAGAGATAACCTCTCGTTCTATACATTTTGTGCAATTTTAACCCTATTTAGGGGGGGGGGGGGGGGTCTGGCTAACCCCCATTTAAAGGGGGAGGTATATTCCCCCCCTAATCCCCGATCGGGAGACCCAAATGTCATGAAATTTTGCATGAGTATCCTTAGAAATTTAACTTTCCAGCAAACATCCACTGGATTCACTGCCTTTGCTCAGTTTGCTTCAAATTGACAAAGCCTACCATCAGCGTGCTTTACGAGCCTGCTCAAAATGCCTATGTGAAATACAATGGAGCAGTTTCAGACTACTCCGAGAAAATTTTTATAACTTTTGAACCATTAATCTAAACCAGCTCACATTTGGACACAATGTGTATAAGACATAAATGTTAAAAGTCACCAAGAAGTAGACACATACAAAGCCGTTCAAGAGTTATCGAAACATTTCGGAGGGTGAGGGAAATATACCCCCCCTAAATACGGTTAAGGTCTAGTACTCTCAGTGAAACCATTGTAGGAGCATCCTGTAAATTTGAACAGTGCGTTTTTTTACTGGTGTCTTGGGATCTCGCAGAGTACTTGATCCAATTTTGTTATACTGTTTACAGCGTTTTGCATTGTCTTTCGATCTTTCGCAGTTTTATGTGGTCTGCTTGCCACGAGCATTTTCATAAATGTTCCCTTTATTTGGTTAGGAACAAAACTTCTATCAACATGTACGAGGTTGCATTTGACTTGAATGCTAATGTACACAATATTGTGGGTACATGTTTTTTTTATAAGAAACCAAGCACCCGAGGTAGTAGTAACAGTTTCTCGAAATTTTGGAGATTTTACTAGGAAGAGTTTCTTATTCGGGTTCTTAAATGAAAAGTTTACGCGGAACATAGCAGCAATTAAAACAATACATCAAAGCCGTAAAAATGCATCTTCTCAGCCAAAATATGAAAACCGCTGCAAAAAATATTGTAATAGCGATTCTTATGTGACTAACGTGTTCAGATTTCAAGAAACGTCCGTATCTTTGACTTTGCTGAGAAATAAACAATAATATTTTTGGCGCGCAATACTTGAGGAGTTTCTTAGCATTTTTCTCTGCTTTTTTTCAATAGTCAAATATATTAAATTTTGAGAGGCTTTCCAAGTCAGTTTCTTATAAACGGGTTTCTTATAAAAAAAACAACAAAAAAGCGTGTATTTCGAGGTGGTTTATCTATTTTTGGGGGCTCTCAAGTGTTTTATTTTCTCCCTTCAACTGCGAGTGTGCTCTTGATGGTCCCGTGTGACACCAACTTTTGGCCCACTTACTGAGTACAGTAGGATGGAGCCAATGCCTGATTTGTGGCTAAATGTTTGTACCTCAACTGAGTATGATAATGAAAACTCTGTTGGGTATCAATTTGGAAAGCATGATGGTAGTAAATTGGATGTCTCAGTTAAAGTGGTAGGTATTTACCTGCTGTCACTTTTTCATTTTTATATGAGGTCACTGAGTGTACGTATTCATAGTGCTTTTGATCCGTGTAGAGAAAACTTTTTTTGGCGATGCGTACATGCAGAAGTTGCATTGCAAGAAATACTTGCCATCTGATATCAGGTACGATGTTATCTGTCACTCATCAATCTACTTCTGCATTTTACAAGAAGTCGGCCAGTCGATGGAAGGCAGCAACCTCCTCAATCTGATATCCAGTTGTTCTTCTGACGTCCAATCTGTGTAACTTTATCGGATCTGTGTAGAAGTGTGTTCTCAGTTTTTAGTGTTTTCTGGCATTTTATGTCTATTTATATGGTAGAAAGTTATAATTATTCTCTACGGCTACAATTAGTTCACACAAGTTTCTAATAACAATGTTGGACCATTTAAGATGGAAATATACGGAAGTGCATATCTTGATCTTCATTGACGATTTTCTCAGGTTATCTTATTACTGCACCAGTAATTTTGATTTATCGTTTTTCGTAGCTAAATTATGGTCCAAGAAAGGTCCAAAATTAAGGCCCTGTTTTTACGTGAAATTGGAAATTTTGTAAAAAATTATCCACTGCAGATACCTAAGTTCTTCGACAACAGTACGTACAGCTCATGCAAGATGCTCGCGGACCAGATTTGGCAACCGCAGCATTTTGGGTTATAAGGTGACAGACCTCGCAACATTTACTCTATCCTGGCCTTTTTTGGCCTTGAAAATGGCCATTTTTAAGAGCATTTTGTAAATTTTGCACAAAATGTTTCTAATGTCTTCGAAACACGCTAGGAGTCACAAGCTAACATTTCCTTGAGTCACAGGAACAGTGTTTTTCATTTTCAAGCAAACATTTCCTTGAGTCACAGGAGCAGTGTTTTTCATTTTCAAGCAAACATTTCCTTGAGTCACAGGAGCAGTGTTTTTCATTTTCAGGTAAAGGATTGGCGTAATTTAGAGTAGCATAATGTAGAGTAGCATAACGTAGAGTAGCATAATGTAGAGTAGCATAATGTAGAGTAGCATAATGTAGAGTAGCATAATGTAGAGTAGGGTTGAAGTGCAAGTGTTGATTCACTGTTCTCTTTAATCTTAGGCATAAATATTCTCCGAAGTCAGGCTTTTGGACATGGATGTCTTCTCAAATATTGTCTGCGAAACGCGAGAATATAAACAGGGACATCCCTCGTGAAAACCAGTCCGATCATAACAGGCTATGCCAGGACAGTAGCTCAGAAACAATTATAACGTCCCTGCCTTCAACATTTTCTCACATACTTAATAATATATGACTGTAACAAAGAAGGTGCACCCCATCCTTTACATGAAAAACATGATGATATATATAGAAATGTGCTTACCTATGTGATAAAGCCAGGCAACTTAATCTTCATGCTTCGTCAACTTGAGCCAGAGCTGGATAGTCTCCACTCCAGTGAAAACGGTGTACAACACCAAAAGCAAAAAGAAACAGCAACAAAACGAATTGTACTTTTTAGCTCATTGCTTTACTTTTAATTAGGACCAGGTTTTACTGAGCCACCACACTCTTGTGAAAACCCCAAACTCTCAAGTGATGATATTTGAAAAGACGCAAAGACTAAGTCCTTCTGTTTTAAGTCCTAAAAAAGTGTTTTGTGCAAACCTTTAGTGAATAGGGCGCTTTCAGTAAGTTTTTTGTTGTTTCATGCAGACACGTTTTTCTAATTGTGTCGCGATCTTAAGGCGATTCTGGGCTATTTTAGAACAGGGTATGGCTTTGTGCTATAATTAGGCTAACAAACACTTACAGGTTTTGCCTTCAGAAAGTTTTTTGATACGATCGCGTGTTCTCTCTGCCGTGTCATATGCCTTTCTGATTTTATCAGTTGTGTGTTGTTTGGGCAGCTTCGTCACCTCTTTCGTTTAATTTGTTTTTCAGCTGTCGCCTTTCATGGCATGTATGTACTCTGCTTCATATTGCTTTTCGTTTGGATAGATTGCTTGCTACACTGCTTCAATGTGCTGCCTGTAATCGTTAGGATTTGCTATTATTATGATTTTAATGATGACGACTTCGTTGTCGCTAAGCGTTGATCTTACTCATAAATTGTTTTACCGTTATTATTTATTGCATGTTTGCCCTTTTGATGAAGACTTCTTATTTGGTCTTTCCAATGTTTGGCTTGTTAGACTAGCGGCAATTTCCAGTGTTGGCAGTACAATTAAAATCAATTTTTCGTTCTACAGATTACGCAAGCGAAGGCCTTACCAGAAATCTTTTCCTGTTATCAAATATTAGTGAGGTTGCGAAATGTCCAAATCTACGACGCGAATGCTGTTGTTAGGTTGTTGCAAAGTCTGGGGAAAGCCCAACCAGATGGTACCCCTCGGGCCGACTTGCGTTGTCCTTGGTCTGCGACGCTAAATGTCAAAATTAACGTCGTAGATTTTCTGCACTGGATTGACACCAAAACGAAATCAAAACAAGATTTCGAATGACTCTTTGTTAGAAGCAATCAGCTTGATTATTCGAACTTTGTCGTCAGATTCCAAAAGTAAACAAACCGCGTCGCTGATTTTTTCGCAACCGCTTTTCATCTGCGACGCGAACGTTGTAGCCATTCGAACATTGAGAAATAGCGTTCGGGTCGTAGATTTTTATTTCGCAACCTCACTTTTGTCATCATGTAAGGATCACAAAGGCCGTCTATATTCCAATTACGTTTATTAGAGAAATTTGATCCAAGCAAAACCAATTTTGATGTTATTAATAATACTTGCTAAATTTTGCAGGTTTAGATAAGGGCATTGATTCAGGGGACACACACGATGTCTTTGTTTTTAACTTTATTGGAGACACTAACTGATACAAAACCCGAATTCACAGGCTGGTATCGATTCTTCATCACATTGCCGCCAAATATGAAAAGCAAATAAAGTCTAAATAAAATTGCAAAGTAAAACGTTTGTCCCTCGTATGCAGATCAGCTGATCTTTTGGTAGACTGTAAGCGTTTTCAATTAACCTTTTCCGCATCTCACGCACTTTTAACGATCTTTCATACCTAGTTCTTTAGCTGTTCGACTAATCAGTCTTTTCTATTTTTAGGCTCTCAGTTGTGCACAGCAGTTAACTAGCTGATTTCTGGAAATCGTTTTATTTTTTAATATCTTTCTTAGACCAGGTGATAAGCTTTGCACAGTGCCAAATGCTAGACGCGACCTGCATATCACCTGACACAAAGTAGTAAAAACGAAAGCAAGAAACTGATATTTTTGATATTAGCCGTATTCACACGACAAGATTGCTTGAGCAATCGGATCACTTAAGCAATCCAAATCCGAGCAATCAGTGTGACAACGGACATGGCTTAAGTAATCCGACGCACCTGGGTAGTCTCTACCAACTCCATTATAAATAACGATCAGATTGCTCAGAAAGCTTGCTTTCATGGATTGCTCAGATTCAGATTGCTTGAGCAATCGGGCACCGTAGTCACATCCAGATTGCTTAGAGTAGGGGATTGCTTAAGTAATCTCCGTGTGACTACGGCTATTCTATAAGCTCTATGTCAGCCACTGTTGGATTTTGCTGTACAAGTGGCACATCCTTGAAAAGGTTTTAACAGTGTCAGCTTTTTCTCTTCTTTTCGCTGGGTGAAAAGTTTTCGCTGGATAAAAAGTTTAATCAGCAAACTAAGTCGATATTATCAAAGTGGTCAAAAGAAAAGCTACGAATTTCTGGAAGGTAAGCCTATAACTGATAAAAATCTGTTGAGGGCCAATTTTTTATGCGGCAGAAGTGACAAATGCAAAATATTTTGCGGAAATAATTTTTGCAAGTTACATACATTGATGGATCTTGCGGAATTGATTTTTGCATGTTTGATAGTTATGGCAAATGCTTGTGAAGCTTCAATGTCTCAAAGAGTAACCATATTTGTTGTTCTTTGCTTCTTTTAGTCTCCTTTGTTTTTTTCTCAACTTTGATTGCATTTAACCAGCTAACTTGCGAATGGCAGATTTCTACTTTTACAAGTACCCATATTCGCAAAAAAAATCATTCTGCAAAACTTAGTTACGTTAGGGTAAGTCGTTTTTAGAAGTTTGATTTCGCTTTACTGTATTGCATGAAAATTTCCCGGTCGAGTTGAAGAAAACTGCAAAATTAAAATGCCTCGAAAAACGCCTTTCCAGGTCAACCGCGAAATTAAAATGCACCAAAAATTGTATTTGGTGCCAACCGCGCAATTGAAATGCACCAAAAATCTGGGCTTTACAGCGTGAAACGTTTTTCTTGCATACATTTTGTCAAAAACGAGTGAAAAGTACACCATTTTGGAGCAAGCAGTTATTTTTTGTTTCATTTTTTACTTTCAGACCGCGAAATTGAAATGCTGCGAAATTTGTATTTTTGCCTGATCCGCGAGATTTTCATGCAGTAAAGTACACTGTCACCTCCGAAATTAAATCCTAGTAAAAGATCCAAATGTGCAATTGCGAAAAATTTTGTTGTCTCGCTAGATTATCTTCTAATGCTTTGGTCTTTTGGTTAAAATCGTATTTTCTTTCGCTTCTGCTCAAGGAAACCTGCCTACAATACCAGTTTCTAAATGGTGTCGATAAGTTCATTACTCTCGATTTCCGAATAGACAGGTTGGGTGGAATTCCGGTCGAAATAAATAAACGGGGAGAATGGAGTTTTTTTTCAACACTTGATACGCTCCCCCGTTTTAATGGTAATTTTCATAAGGGTCTTTGTTGAAGCATAGATTTTGCTCATATAACACCCGAAAAAAACACGACAGGTAAGTTTTTCATGCGGGTTATTGCGAAGAAAAAACGGGCTGAAATGGAAAATGTTTCAAATTTAAATAAAAGGGGTGGTTGGAATATGCATGTCTTGGGTAGATTTTTTCTCCAAAATTAATAAGTGTATCGCCCCGTCTATTCAGAACTCGAGAGTATGTACGTGAATTGGTGTGTTTGTCTGGAATTATGCTAAACCGTGTATTGTCCTGTAGCCAAGTAAGAAATTCTGTTCTTTTCAGTTTTTTGTTTCACATCGCATTTTGACTACAACTGTTTTTAAAAACGCTTTTAGTTTGTTTCTATGACGATGGCTTTCGTGTCTTATAATGATACTCGTCCGAAATGTTTTCCCTTGCAAGTTTTACAAATGTACATGTTCAATAGATACGAGACAAGTAGACTGATATATGTACTGACGAAAGGAGGGAACCATTACAATTGTAAGCAGCATGTCAGCCTATTCCGTAATTCGTTTTTAATTTCGCTTGTGTACATATAACGTGTACATGTTCTTGTTAGCTTCAATATGATGAGCATGCTTTTTAGCCAGCAAAGTTAGACATTTTTATTCTTGTGTCTTGCCCCTTTCCGTACACCGAGTTAGATTCATCGCATTGATTGTTGGAAGATTCTATTTCATTCGTTAAACTTTTAAGAAAGATTTTAGAACAGTTAGATGCGAATAAGTAAGAATAACCTTGCAGGAGCTTTCTTGATTTGATGTTAGATTATTTCCCGGGTTGTGTTTTTGGTCTTTTAACTATTCTTGAAATCGCAATTTTGACCAGATTGTACCGTCGCATTTTGTGATAACATCGCATTTTGTAATATCTGTCGCATTTTGTAATAACTGTCGCGTTTTGAAATAAAATCGTCACAATTTGTAATAACTCCAGCCATTGCATTTTGCATTAAAATTGTCGCATTTTGTAATTGAATTTAGCTGTTGCATTTTCTAATAAATCCGTTGCATTTTGTAATAATTTCTCTAAACGATATTTTCCGACAAATTACCACATTGGCATGCCAAATTAATAGCTTTTTGTTGTAATTTTTTGACTCCAGGACAAGAGTGAGAGCTATATTGTTATTCACCTGTACAAACGACAATGGGAACAATTAATAGAAAATAATAGGAGCAATATCAAAGACTTAATCTGACACATTATAAGCCAGTACGTAAGTCGGACTTAATGTCAAAGTTATATGGCAAAAAAATTCATAGTCGTCCACCTGTCTAAATGGCATAGCAATAATAGAGATCAATGACAGCTACATCAAAGTTTACCTGACGCATTCTAAGCAAGTAGGCAAGTTGGTTCTTCGATAAGCGAGGTGTTTGGCAAGTTAAATATAATTTTAAGTGATTTGTTTGTCACTGTCTTCAATCACCAAGAGCTCTGTTGTTATCCAGTTGAAGTGTACAAAAATTATCGATTCATAGTGCTTTATTTTTAACACAACTGTCTACGGGTGCAACCAGCACATCTGATATCTTTGGAAATTCTCACTGAATGTGCCTCGCAAACGTATTACTAAAAGCGTGGGATTTTAGTTAGTCATTTACAGTGAAATAAAAACATTCTCGTTTAAATCTACTTAGGCTCGGGTTTTCGATCTGTAAAGGCTGGTGGGAGGGGCTAGGTCGGCGCACGAGATAGTCACGAAATATGGAGGTTTAGTACTCTCGAGTTCCGAATAGGCGGGTCGAGGCGCTTATTAGTTTTTGAGAAAAAGTCCACCCAAGACATGGTTATTCCAGCCAACCCCTTTATTTAAACTGTTAAAACGGGGAAGCGCGTCAAGTGTTGAAAAACCATCCATGAACCCCGTTCATATATTTTGATCAAAACTCCACCCACCCCGCTTATTCCATCTACCGCTATTATTTTTCAGTAGGTAATTTCCCAGCCACCCTGTCTTTTCGGAACTCGAGAGTAGTTTTCACTGAGAACTCTACAAAATACCCCCATTGACCCCGTCCATTGCTCTATTGTCTTCATTAACGCAAGTTTAGTTTTGAGGCAATAGGAAAGTGCAGTCGGAATCGGAAAAATTGAAATCAATAATTTATGCTAATTATGCAATGCCACGCATTGTGGTGTGCCACCAATGTTACAAAAGACACTCTACAAACAATAAGTAACAATTATAAGGATAAGTTTCAGGTTTTATTCATGATCGATCATCTGTCTCGCAATTTTATTAGGGCTGAGACAAGCTTTTTTTCGCCAAATATTATGTCGAGGATTGCAAGCCCTGAATACAAGTTTGTAGGTTTTGCCCAAGACATCTGGACAAAGTGTGCCACAGCCAACGAAGGCATTATGAATGTGACCGTGAAAATGCGTTTTTCATGAAGACTCATCAATCAAAATCGGCCGAGCACATAGCATGGCAATGAAAGTCTTTCAGACTTGCCCTATTCCTCGATCAGAACAAAATCGGTCAGCTGAAGTCCTTGATCTCTTCAATTATTCCCTACTGTCTCAATCGTCTTTCTAACACGTGAATAAATGAATTGTCTTCAAAGGTTACGCCATGCAGGTAACTTTGATATTAAGTCTGCCTTGTGCACTGACTGTAGAATGTGTCAACTTAAACCTTTGATGCTCTCCTTGTTTTCTATTGTTCCTATTGTCGTTTGTACAGGTGAATGACGATATAGCTCTCACTCTTTCCTTGGAGTCAATAAATTACAACAACAAGCTGTTAATTTGGCATGTCAAGTTGGTAATTTGTCGTAAAATATCGATTAGAGAAATTATTACAAAATGCGATGGACTTATTGCAAAATGCAATGGCTCCAGTTATTACAAAATGCGACGGTTTTATTACAAAAATGCGACACTTATTACAAAATGCGACAGATTTATTACAAAACGCGACAGGTATTACAAAATGCAACGGTACACAGTTAAGATAAAATATCCTGGAGATTTGTTTTGCTACGAATTATTGAAAAGCAGTTCTATCAGCGGAAGTGAAACTTCCGTCTTCGCAGCGCGAGAACATACACGTCAGAACACATGCAATCCTTTTTCCAATCTATATCTTCCCAAATCCTGCG
>JAOBRC010329682.1:0-13087 GCA_027575255.1 Scolionema suvaense
AAAAGACCAATATCTCAGGAACTACATAACCTATGACCATCAAATTTGGCCAAGACGTTGCTTATATAATTGTATTACACGTCCCTAACGCGCGACCTTTCATCTGCAACTGTTCGGTTGCCATAGGAAAAGGTTTTTTTTTGGGGGGGAATATTACCCCGCCCCGGGCAGAGTAGGGTTAAGTTAAATTTTACGTTCATCTCCAGTGGAGTTATAGCTCAAAATATGCAGGCATGAATCACGAAATTTCGTCAGTTGGTTGTTCTGAGATAATCCGCCCTAAACGTCCTATTCAGATAACCCCACAATTGTTTCGCACTACAAGCAGAGCCATTACGAAGTTCCTGCGTAATTGTTCTGTGATAATGATCATATTGAGAGTGTCATCACCGCTGCTTCAGAATGTGATCACGGCTTGGCCGAGGCTTTGTTTGAAAGCACACTTGGACGCACAATAGCAGATCTTTGAAAGGGAATTGCGACTGAACGGTGCGATCTATTGGAATGGAACTTGCTTTTGTCATATATATATTAGCTCATTGCCTTTTCCGATCTCACCTAGCCTGCAAGCACAGTCCAACCTGCGCTCATCCGCTCTCAGAGAAGTTAGAACTTCCGAAGAGTCTGCGAGCAGGCTAGATCTCACCCTAAAATCAGGCATTTGGTAAAAGATCTAAATTCTGAATTAAATTTGCTATGGATAATTCTTCTTGAATTGATCTCGAAGTGGATCTCGACGTTTAGAATGCGCTGGCACCGCCCATCACCTTGTGAGAGTTCTACAGGTTTTTGAACAACGCCATCAAACATTTTGGCATAGGCATGTAGAGTGCTAATGTAAAACTATAATTGCGCAAAATTTCGGACCTCCTGGACGTTCCTGTCGAAAGGTAGACCCCTGCCTCGTCCCCCCCCCCTCCGTTGCAAGCAGAGTGTGAAAAGGACCAGTGCATATAGGGTTAGGGATTTTCGAGCTGATATTGAAACTCTGCTCAGGGCAGCAGTTCGCCTCACTAAAAAATTTCTCATGTTGGCCAGAGTATTGTACTGTACACCTACTGAAAACTTGTTCCGAGGGAAGTAAAACTATAAAGAATTGTTGTTTGCCTGAGAGAGAGGTCAGCTAAAAAATAACAATGATGATTCCTAATAAAATTTCAAACTGAACATGATAAGTATCGAGACCACTCGGAGATGTAGTGCATATAAAGTACCAGGGCTGTAGGCTAAGGCTTCAATGGGGAAAACGTTTCCTGCAAAAGTAGGATTTTCTGCAGATCTCACTGCAGAGATCAACTGCATCACGTTTTGTCAGTTTGGGGTAACTTTCTGTCGATTGAATACCACAACCATGATATTTAGCGACAACAGAAAAGTTCTGAAACTACAATTTACCTAAAAACAAGCTAGCATCAATTGTTGGCCTCTGTTCAAAAAGTTACGTTCTTATAAAAATTGTAAATGGATAGGAATGAACGGAGAAAGGCAAAACTGTACGGTCAGCACAATACCTTACCGTTCACGAATTTCCGTCAAAGAATAACTGATGACAATTTCAGTTCTCCCGCAACTGCGTTACGTTTTCATCACTGAAAGGTCTGCTCTTAGCTAAACCACGTGCAGTTGCATCTGCCGCAGAGCTCTTCGAGACGATTGAGACGTTCAGTAGCTTGGATGATGGCGAGTGGTGGGGCTTGGGCTTCGCCGGTCACTTTGTGAAGGATTATAGAAATGATCGCTTCATCAATTGTCAGTATGAGCTGTTCATGATACTTCCTCGCCTGATTAGATAGAGCATGCTGTGTGAAATGATAACATAAGGGCGCAGTGCGTCTATTAGGACTTGTAAATTATTCATCCAAATTTCTATAAAACATAACACTGTGTAACACCCACTATTCGGAAGAAAACTCTGCCTTGCGATATGTAATTGCCTCTGAGTAGCTATTTTTAGACCTTATCTCCTTTTGCTCTGACTACCGTACGTTTTCTTCAGACGTGAT
The DNA here is from genome assembly GCA_027575255.1 of Scolionema suvaense. Taxonomy (NCBI): domain Eukaryota; kingdom Metazoa; phylum Cnidaria; class Hydrozoa; order Limnomedusae; family Olindiidae; genus Scolionema; species Scolionema suvaense. Next base: position 2,004 of record JAOBRC010329682.1, read on the forward strand.
GCAAGTCTGTAAAAGGTTGCCCTAGATCTGACAGGAAAGAATGAATGACCACACCCTTCTACATCCTCCGTTGTTTTTGAAAAGTGCAGCTGCATGAACGCAAATTGCCCACGCTGGTACGAAAAACGTAATTGTGCTTAAAATCCTGGTGCTAAAGAAGCGAAATTCCCTGACGTTTATTCAAATTACATTTGCAATCTTGTTCAAAATATATTGAGACTGCCTAATGATTTTCTCTTATCCAGTTAGTACTTACCGTTACTATGATATGAAACCCCCTCCCCCATAAACAATGCTGAGGCAATGATTGAACAATATTCAGACTATCATAGGCTAGAAATGTCTGTGAACAGACAGCCTTGTAGATGGGGGAGGGGGCAAGATTCAATTACAATGATAAAAGATAGTGCAGTCTCATATATTTTGAACAAGATTGCCTACATTTTTTGCCAGTCTTAGTCATTTCTAGTGGGAAAATGTAAGTGACTGGCTGTTGGTTGATATTAGATTTTCTATTCAAAGGAGACTTTCTTGATTGATACATGTTTTGAGAATAGGAAAATAGTGTATTTCCTTAAATTTGGGTGAGAAATTAGGCATGGTCAAGGGTTTCTTAGGGGGGCTTGCTCTTGTCATCATTTCAAATAAAGTGAACATTAAATTCGTGTCATGTATGTATGCCAATTGGTTCAGAGCATTTTTGAGTAACTGAATTGTAAATATAGACGTATTTTTGCAAACAGACCCTCCAGATCCCAGCTGGATCATTATCATGTCTGTGAACAGTTGTACATATGTCAAGACGGTTGACACCCAGTCAACTTTAGCATATAGTGCAGTCTTATATATTTTGAACAGGATTGTACGTTTAAATAATAAGCTATCTTCTGAACAAATTTTTTCTTTCAAATTCTATTAGGTGCCAAGATATGGGCTACTCCTTGGATCAACTAGGTTCTATTTTGGGCAGATGTCCGCGATTTATGACACACATGACAAGAATTTTCAGCAAAAATTTCAATTTGATCCTATCGCATCATATAACCAACACAATGGCAACCTGTTCGAAAATGTTGACTAAACTTTCTTTCTACATCTTTGCTAAAGCATACCAAACTGGGATCTAGAATCAATTTTAAGCAACATTTTTTTTTCAAATTTTCTAAATTTTGGTCCAAAACTCCCTCAAAATGACTATGCCATCATCATAATTGATTACGTCATCAATATTTTCATATTAAAATGTGTGACATGGCCTGTACTATATATCTTTCAAGTTTCAAGCAGAGAGCTGTTTTCAAACAGATTTTAACACGGCGGTCCAAAATTCTGGATTTTCTCCGAGTTGCCGTTGTGGACGCTTTTGGACCCTTTCTGTGATAGACCTATCAGATAATGGGGTTTACGTAAGGGCACCATTTTGTTATCAGCTTGGCGGAAGCTTGTGGTGGATACCGGTGTCATATGGTTTTGCTTGTATTTTTTACTGATTTTTTTTGTCTGATCGTTTCCTCTAGTCCCTATTGCCGTCACGCAGACTAACTGAGCTCGAACGTTCCACTTCGATAGAACTATGGTTCAACCACTCTGACCTTCAAGCATATCTGTTTTTCTCGCCTATCCTTTCTGGTCAAAGTCGGTGCATCTATTCGTTGTGACGTATTGTTTTCTCTCCCCTCCCTTCTTTTTTCTTAGCTATCTTATTGCTATAGCTTGGGTTAGCTAGCTAGTGTAGACAGCCCAAAAGCTATTACCCTTAGGTACTCCTCTATCAGTCTAAAGTCTAAAAATGGGATAGGTAGGTAGGGAGTCTAGTTGGGGGTATGGGTAACTAGCTACTCAATTTAAACTTGTAATTTTTCATTCCAAGTTGGTGCAGCAAATCTAAATAAATAAATATAAGCTGTATAGGCTACCTAATTCTAATTCCACTCGCAACAATGCCAAGATTATGAACAGTGTCAATATACGGGAGAAAAAGTTGTATATTCCAAACTGAAATGGGTAGGGATTCAGTAATTTCTCAGCAGCTTCGTGTGGAGAGAAGAGCAGCAACTGACTTCAGCAATTAGACCGGCCTCCTATATCAGCATCCGAATTCTGTTCTATTCTTCGGGTGAGAAATACGTCACAGCTTAACAAACTGCAGCTATGCCCCGCTGTTTGGAGGAAAAGCATTTGACAATTTACAAGGGTTTGATCAAAGCTGTAAAACTTTCTTTAGGTAGGTGCTGGCCGCACTGAAATTGGACTAAAATATGACTTGCGAGTCAGAAACCGCAAACGCTGTCATCTTAATGATCTAGTCAAATTTGACTAAAACATGACTAAAATGAGTGTCCGCACTGGAAAGGTCTGACTCCCGTTGTTTGGTGCTTTTCTCAGAATAACTGTCATTTAATGGCCTCAATGACTATCATCATATCGTGAGGTTCATCTCTGTTTAATCTCCGTATCATTAGAAGAACAAAGCAGGTCATGATTCAGGGTTGCTTCGAGGCAAGCTTTCAAATAGCCGTCAGTCATCGGTCAATGTCCAATAGATTTCAGCTGAGGTCCGACAATAGACTGCCTTTGGTCGGCCATTGTGACCGACGAATTTCTGAAAATCCAGTTTTGCAGAATTCTAGGTTATTAACTTGGCTAACGTGCTTACCAAACTGTACAAGGTGAGAGTAGGCTAGAACTTACAATCTACTGCTATCTTTTCCCAAAACAGCAGACCAAATACAACCACCAATGGCAAAAACAAGATTGCATCTATCCCTGCTCAGTCTCGTGAGCTCTGAATGAAAAAAAGCATGCTCAAGTGTAAGCACAGGGTCCCAAGAGCATCAGCTATGAACTGCTCTGTTCACGCACGGCTGCGATTAATGCTGGATGTTACGGGAGGGATGGACGACGTCTTGTTTCAGGGTTGTAATAATTTTTTTCATTTTTTTGTAATCTGCAAAGGAATCAAGGTATCCTTTATTTTATTAGTTATAATGGAATTGGCAAAAAGCTTACCTACGTTACTGAATCACTAAAGCCTGTATTTATTTATGCTACGATGGCAATGAAGATGTCTGTCATATATCAACTATATGTAGCAGTTTTTCGATGCATCCTTGATTTCATAAATATGACTATGGTGCCTTACGTATCCTCCTAAAGATGAGAGTGATTGTCTTGCCTATAGCCAGCATCGGTAGATGATGAATCTGGAGTAAATGTTTTGTTCTCTCTTCTGTCCCTCACTGTTTTCTGGTTGAGTGAAGCAGTGACAGATGGGGACAAATTATGAGCGACAACTTTAGCGGTACCGTGGGTCATACGACTGATATTGCACAAAAAATTATTTGAAGGCTTGCTTCGAGGCAACCCTACGGTATCCTTTAATGTTAGTCATAGTCAGGTCCCCAAGCTAAAAGTCACTTTTAGGGTGGCCGCACTGCAGCAGCTTAGTCCATATTCGCGGTATTGTTCCACAAACAAAGAAACGAACGCTAACGTCATGTTTTAGTTATGTTTTGAAATGCCGTGAGGCCAGCACCTTATGCTCACAAAATTGAGAGAAATATTCAGAGCTGTTGCAGAGCATGACAATGATGTAAACAAAATCACTCTCTAACAAATAGGGCGAGTTCCATTCATCCAAAAGATCACGCCGTTCAGTCACAATTCCCTTTCAAATATCTGCTATTGTGCGTCCTATTGTGATTTCAAACAATGCCATTTCCAAGCCGTGATCACGTTCTGAATCAGCAGTGATGACACTCCGAATGTGATTGTTAACACAAAACAATTACACATATGAAGTTCGTGATAGTTCTTTTTGTTGTGCGAAACAATCGTGCGGATATCTGAATAGGACGTTTAGAGCGGATTATCTCAGAACAACTGAGTGCCAAAATTTTGTGATACATGCCTGGATACTTTGAACTATAACTCAACTGGAGATGAACATATAATATCACATTTGCCTTAAATGGAAAGGAAGGAGAATCGATCTGCAAAACCGTGTCTCATAATTTTAAGTTTGTTTCTAGTTCAGATGCTACACTCCTTAAAGTTAATTTGCATGCGATTTGGTCAATGCAAATGAAAAGCTATAGTCATATTGTTTCATATTTCAAGAACGAAACTAGATATGAAAAGTGTGAGACACGGTTTTATAGTCCCATGCATACTGAATCTGATGAAATAAGAATCATTTGCTGGGAATCAAGCGTCGCGGAATCAAAGTCAAAATTAGGAATTTGGTTATCTAATGATGTCACGTGGCATAGAAGAACAGAGGAAATCTAAAATTTAACTTTGTTTTACCGACCAGACGAAACAATCTCTAGACTTTCATACGAGTCACTGAAAACTGTTTGAATCATTAGTACTTTGGCTATTTTGAGCTATTTAAGACAGGTGTTCCGAAACCCTTCCAGTATCCTTAATTTTTGCCTTAATTGTGAATGGTGTTTTGGTATCTTACTTACAGATGTGGGGAATTCTCCAAAACTTTTGCTACTCTCATAGAAAATCTGTCCCCTTCCATAATGGCTCTTAACCTTTTAGCTAGCAGTTTTAATTTTGTATCCTGCACCGACTGTGTTACCTTTTGGCAGGATATGCAACGGTTAGGTGCACTGGCAATCTTTAGCTGCAGAAGTTTTATGTTGTACGATGGCGGCTAGTTGTGGATTTAGAAGGAGCTATGGTTTTGTTTGTTTGAGAAGGATTGTGATCAATCAGAAAAGTCAGAAGGAAAGAAGGACTTTCTAGGCATGGGTGAGAAACTTAACCATAGTTTGGAAAAGGATGTTGGTTCTCACCTTATTTATACTGGACCGTTGATGGACTCTTACCTGAACTGAAAATGATCGGTGAGCATTTTCTTGCTAAGTTGTGTTGAGGGCTGAGCACGTCCCTCAACTAAGTAAGCTTGTGAAGTTTTACCTTCAGTGTAATATGTATACAGCTTTTTGAATTTTACCTGCGAATCGATATTTCCACCTTGACATGTGCAAGAGGCATTTGGTTGCGACGGCTTTATTCAATGTTTATTCATCTTTCTGTGCTGTTGTTGCAAATTTGCCTTAGAGTTTTTGAATGAAAGTTTTGTATACCATTATTTTTTCGTCTGGTCTGACTTCACTTAAAATGCCCAGAGGTTACATGTGCCAGGAAGGGTTGCCTCCTCTCCCCATGGATGCGCCTGTAGCGGTCGAATTAGATCAATTACTTTATGCGGAGAAAATTTCATGAGAAACTTTCGCAATGTCAAAAATTTGGGAAATGGTTTAGATAAACTTTCGAGATACACTTTCTTTGGATAAAGTCAGCGAGATAAACTTTAGTGAAAAGAATGCATTTTGCGATTTCATAAAGCCTTAAAGCCCCCTCCCTAATGAAAATAAACATTGAACTGAGAAAACGTTCGTGTTTTGGACAAGCATTTGCTCCGAATAAAGTATTGGTAGTCTTCTGTGTTTTCTCATTGTGTTGGAGCATAGCCTTTTTGATCAAGAAGTTTTATTATGTCATGCCTCCAAAATGCAAAATTTTATCTCCGTAAAGTATGAAACAGAAGAAAATCTTTTTGTACTGATCTAATGATCTTGAACCAAGCTCGTCTTATATATGGAAAGAACTTTAAGTCATCAGAACCCCAACTTCTGAGCCAGGGCAGCGAATCTGTTGGTGATAGTATTTGATATACGTTCTATGAAATTACATCGTGATTATGGGATGGTATTTATTTTTGCATTCGAGCACTCGAATAATGTTCCCAGCTATACAAGGAGCAGTACAATGAGCAATGTCGATGTCCCTTAGATCGTTCAATAGAGCGGGATCGAACAGCAAAGCTCAGATTTCTTTGTACTTCGTAGCAATAATGTTGGGATCAAGGACCCAAGATTGCCGTATTACCTGTCAAATGCAATGATTTGCTGATAAGAATATTTTACCTGTCCAATGCAATGATTTGCTGATAAGAAGATTTTACCTGTCCAATGCAATGATTTTCTGATAAGAAGATTTTACCTGTGCAATGCAATGATTTGCTGATAAGAAGATTTTACCTGTCCACTGCAATGATTTGCTGATAAGAAGATTTTACCTGTCCAATGCAATGATTTGCTGATAAGAAGTTTTACCTGTGCACTGCAATGGTTGGCTGATAAGAAGTTTTTACCTGTCCAATGCAATGATTTGCTGATAAGAAGATTTTACCTGTGCAATGCAATGATTTGCTGATAAGAAGTTTTACCTGTGCAATGCAATGATTTGCTGATAAGAAGTTTTACCTGTCCAATGCAATGATTTGCTGATAAGAAGATTTTACCTGTCCAATGCAATGATTTGCTGATAAGAAGATTTTACCTGTCCAATGCAATGATTTTCTGATAAGAAGATTTTACCTGTCCAATGCAATGATTTGCTGATAAGAAGTTTTACCTGTGCACTGCAATGGTTGGCTGATAAGAAGTTTTTACCTGTCCAATGCAATGATTTGCTGAGAAGAAGTTTTAGATTCACCATTGGGAAAACAAGACCAAGCCCAGTATCACCTCCCTTAAATCAATTTGAGACGGTGAACCGTATGAGAAACGTGATGAAAAATCCTACTCTGCGAGCTTACCCCCGATCGAATCTCCGTGTTCTACTCTCACTCAAGCAATATGCATTTACGATTATTTACTCATTATAGACAAGGTTTTGAGAAGGAAACTGCTTTGTTAGAATGTCTGTTCCCTGTTCGGCGAGTTTAACTGTTAGACTCCAGAGAACAACTAAACTCTCAAAAAAGAAAAAAATCTCCCTGGCCACAACGTTTTGTGACCGGCATTTACAGTTTGAACGATGCTGATATTCGATGAAAGAACGCGAAAGAAATCTGAAAGGTTTGAACGGGCTCTTAACGGTAAAACTCCCGATGAACTCCAGTTGGAACTTGCATGCTGCTAACAAAGAATAGAGCAAATTTCATCCGATCATATATCAAGCACATTTACGCGCACACATGCAATTGTAAAAATCTGTCCATTGCTCTCAATAAAAGAGCTTATCATCGGATCTACAATCTTGATAATCAATGCTAATGGTACATAACAGTTGATCATAATCTGGAAATCTCTGCAATTTCCTACTATTAATATGGCAAGAATAATATTTTTACCATGAAAGGTTTGAAGATCCTTGCCAATTTATCGAAGGCACCAGATGAACAAGTATATAGCTATTTCAAAAAGCAATTCACTCGAGTTGTCAAGTCGTCACCCATTACTACCACCTGTCAAAATCGCTTTAGCCAATCGGCTCTAACGAAAATTGCATTTCCCTAAAAACAAGCATGATATATGCATTTAGTTTGGTTGCAATATGTATTGATTCTTTGAGCATATACGGCAGGCCTGCAGAATATCTCTTTTTTGGCTTTTTTGTTTCCAAAATTACGTTTTTAGGAATAGGGTATAAACACATTTGTTGCATATATGTCTTAATAATTCGCCTTCAATCCTAGAACAAACATTACTCCTTGTTTGCTTGCCCCTTCCGGGTAGAATTACTATGATGCAGGTTTTATCAATAGATGCACTCAACAAATCTCTCACTCTTGCTAAGTAATTGGGTTTTATCGACTGATTTTGTTGATTGTTCCTGGATTTTCATGTAGTTAGTTATGTTCTCTCTGACAATAAATGACGTGCCTTGCCTTCTTTTGCAAAAATCTCTGCATTCTTCAAGACACCAATCAAACCCTCAGATACAGTCCACCAAAATATTTCAATGGATATATAGCTGAGCATGCATTGCATTTGACCCGGCAAGTTTTCTTTGGTGTAGCAAGTTTTTTGTTCATTTTTTGGTAATTCAATTGACGCGCATTGAGCCAAAGAATTAAACAGAAGTGATCTATTAAGCTTTTTCCCTTCGCTATTCCGCCATCTTTAAACTGACCAAACAGCTCGCACAGCATTGGTGGGCTAAGAGAGCATTTTTTCACACTTTTTCATACTTGCAATAGCGATAAAAGTTACGATCTGCTAAATAATATATTATGAGGTCTATTTTCAAACATGCAGGATATGCTCAAATTTACATTGATCTTAAAATCGAGGAGACATACATTTGTCAGCCAACACACTTTTAAACAGTATGTGACCGCTTCTATTGCCATATGATTTGCCATATCCGTACTCACCCGCATATTGCGTCTTTGACACTTAGAAGTCAGCCTGACTTCTGTCTGACTGTGAACTCTGCCAGAGAGCTTTTTTTTGGAAATATCATCGTAAAAGCAAGTTATATAGTCAATTTCGCTGACGTCCGCGCTGTGGAGCTGGTTCAGGTTCACTCCATTAACCCTTAGAGCCCGAAAGAATCACATGTGCGTTTAGATATAGGGTCACCTTTGGCGCGCCACAGGGCGCCACTTGTTGAAAATGAGAGGTCAAAATCCAGACCTTTTTTGTAGAACAGACAATTCTGTGACGAATGATACCACATCTATTGACCTAGCTACTGTGGTACAAGATGTATGGTCTTTTAAACTTATCAGAAACGACAAGAATTGCCAGGTCATTTTTTCAGGCATTGTAGATTCTAGATGTTGATTGCGCCTTCATCTGGCTCATCGGAATAGTGCAGCATATTGCATTTCATGTCATCGTCTGTTATCACTGTCACATTTTTATTTATGATACATTCAGGGTATCTATTTTTACGCAGGAAGAATTTTTGAGTTGGAGCAAATTTTATATATCCGATAGGTCAGGCTTCGGATGAGATTTAGTTTGTACTTCCACAAAATTAAAAAACATATCAGAGGTACAGTAGAAAGTATCTTTTAGGTATTCTGAGTCGTAGAGTTAAATTTGAAATTTTCACGAACATTAACTCAGTTCGCTCATTCTACCGTTACGAGATCCGGTTTCACCTTTCGATTTCTCAAACATGGTCTATAAACAGAAAAAGGAGCAACTCACTTCGATCACTGCCCAACCAATTTTCTCGGCTATTTCCAATCACACGGTCAACACAGGACATCGTATTAACCCTACATCTACTGGGCCTTTTGGGGGCTTTTTTAATTTTCTAAACTACTATAGCTATGGTAATGGAACTTTACATGGGCATAGAGCATTTATAGTTAATGACGTCATCAACCATTCATAAACGTCATCGATTAAAGATGTATGGACAGTAATTTTCGGCCAAAAATAGCAATTTTTGGAAATTGGCCCCAAATTCTGGGGAATCTCAAAATCTGTCAAAATCCATTGTACCTACTAGAAGATGGTGCTACGTGATGGGTTCTGGTTCATAACACTCCTTTTTATGTGGTTTTGTAGTGATTTATGCACAAAAGGCACAAAATAGCTTTGCCACCTGCTGATTTGACCCAAATTTTAGGGTAAAATATCCGAATTGTGAAAAAAGATAAATGATCCGAAGAACATATTAAACTGCCGAAAAAGTCACCAAATTTCGGCCCAAAACGTTCATCTGCTCCGTAGATATCTGAAACAACAGACAGGAGTGGCGCTCAGACCCTACCGAGACCGTTTTCTATGCAGCCAAATATGTTAAACAATCGTTACGAGGCTTCCACTAAGCTAACCTGGTTTAGATGAGTAAGAAACGATTTCTTCCAATGCACCTTTTCAAAGTTACTTTATTGGATCGATTGAACTTGAAACATCAACCTTTCCATCTGCTTGCAAATGGCAGACCCACTGAACTGATGGATGTAAATAAATCGTTAGCAGCAATAAATGTTTAAGTAGTTAACATTTCGCTACCTCGAAATAGCACTTAAGTTTCTTCAAAGACTTCCTTTGGGCCGACTAATGACACTTGTAGAGATTTGTTACTGTACACTAGAGAGGGTTTCATTCTATAACGGTTTATTTACATCCAAATTCCAGGGGTAGGAACGAAACTGTGAAAAGGTGTATTGTGTGTGTGTGTCTACACGACTGAATCTTCTAAATTTGTAAATTTTCATGAGGTCGTAAGTTTCGTATATTAATTGCTTCCGCTTTAATACGTTTATAGTTCCTGAAGATGCACGTTGATATGGCGATACCTTTCCAAGGTTTTACTTATTAAAATTATTTATTTATTATTATTCCTTTATTTGCTTTGCTTTCTGATTATGAATAAGATAGCCTCGTCATAAATCGATGACCTTGTATACGGTCCCAAAGCAATTTACTTTTGACCAGAGATCACAGACATGATTGCAATTTGATTGACGTGCATTGTGTGCAAGCAATAGCACGGAACTGCTAGTGTACTCCTATGTGCTATGTGAGGCTCACATTCGTCTACGGAAGACTGATTTTAAACAATGAGTACAATGGACATCGAAACCCAAATCATGACTTATAAGGCGCCATTCTTCGTTTTCTGAATTGGAGTGAGGCATCGCGTGCTGCAGGCTGCTATCGGAATTAATACACTGTTGGTGCAAGCCATACAAACAAATGCTTCTTGAATTCAGACAACAAAAGGAAAAGTATAGGAGAGCAAAACAATGGGCTCCAGGCTCACATGTCATATAGGCCAATATGTCACTGTGTGGCGACACTAATGACAGTATAAATTACGTTGATGTTAACCATTCAACACAGGGCTGTCATTTTCTCGTCATACCCTATTAAAGTGCAATTAATAGTTGCCGACAGTTGCAAAAGAGTTGCATGGGTTGTGCAGCAAAGTTGCAGCGAGTTGCATCGAGTTGCACAATTAAGTTGTAGCGTAACGCCACTTTAACATTTGCTTTCAACAAAATAACCACGAGTGTATCAGGCTGCCATCTATCTTGACTCTTTCCGTGAAGTATGATCTCACACTTGCACTAATGACCTGTGAAGACTGCAGTGTAGGCCATGTGTACGTTGCGCAAACGTATTGTGTTCACTACGAGAAGTGACGCAGTATGTGCAGGGTTCGAAATAACTTTGTAAAAGTGATTCGTATAAATGTTTACCTGTTCACTGTACCCATTGACACCCGGAGGCAAGACCATGGTTGTGGCCGGAGGGAAAATTTTTGAATTTGGTCATTCCAGATTGCTGGAAATGGCCATTCTGATACAT
>JAOBRC010329793.1:8277-29362 GCA_027575255.1 Scolionema suvaense
TTCCTGGTGTCTGCATTTCATCTCTTCAACATCAGTGCAGATAGCTGCACTGTTGCAACTTCCTAGTGTCTGCATTTCATCTCATCAATGTCAGTGCGGATTTCTGCATCTTTACAGTTTCCTAATATCTGCATGTCATCTGATCACATCAGTGCAGATTACCATGTTATTTTCACTACCATGAAGACTCGATAAAGTCTCTTCCTTTAAATAAGCCCCCTTCAAATAAGCCCCCACTCCAATACCAATTTCTGACAAATTAGCCCTCACACTCGAATTAGCCCCCGCCCTTGCAGGTGTTATCCAAAGGAAACAATCGAATTCTGACACAAACCTGTCAGAAGTATTCGAAATTAAATTGCAATATTTAACTAAAGTAAGTGTTGATCACTTCCCTCTTCGTTTTTTCTTTCTATAATGCTCAACATATGAGTCAAATCATTTGAAAATGACGGAAAATCCTATGCGAGAGTGGAGTTCCGGTAATGTGAGTTTAATAAGTCCCCCGTCTCAAATAAGCCCCACCCCAAATCCATTTCTGACAAATAGGCCCGCGGTGACTTAATCGAGGCTTTATGGTATCAATCTCCATTAGTGCTAGTGTTGCTTTTGAAGCGAAATGTTGGCTTTTTGCTTCTGAGGGTGGACATATGTTCTTTATTGTAATCACATCAAATGGCTCATGTGCAACAACACTTGAGTATCCACGGTAAGCCATGGCGATATTAGGAATGGGTCATGCTGTCCTGTCTGTTTGGTGGGAAGTAACTATGGGATTGTTCGATCACATTTCATAATATCCATGATGTTGTGTTGTGTGTTGGTGAGATAGCATCCTAGTGAGTGTACCAGTGAGTATGCATCTATGCGTATGTACTGGTCTGCTGGTGGTTGGATAAGCATGATGTTACTGCTGCACAGATTGGGCATTGCACCAGCATGCTGCGGAATGCTGGCACCATAGAACATGTAAAAGTTGCGTCAAGGTTACACATCCTGGTGCATGGTTGACTGCCACTTACTGGTATTGCATTATACAGTATCTACTCATGGTTTACAATTTTCAGCTGTCATTAGCTGGATTCTTCGGCTTCGGTGTTTTTTCGCTCTATACACTCTCGTACTAAATCCTCAAAGTCATGCTTACTTCATGTCATATATCGGGTGTAACCAGGCCCATGTTGTTATGGTCTCTGTCCTTTCATCGACAGAGCTATTCCATGTTAATAGGGGCAGAGTGGCAAGCCTTGCCAGTCACCCTTTGGAGGTATTACGCATGGTGTATACTGCTAACACTTAATGATTTGCCTTTGCCTTTCATTATACATAGTGTTTTGTGCTTTCTGAAAATCTTATGTAGCATGCACCTGTCACGTTTTTTTGTCTCAAATTCCCTTTCAAGTGTCACATTTGAAATATTGTATGGTACAAAATTTCCCTTACTGTAGCATACATACTGTTCGCATCATTTTACAAAAAACATATTTACGTTATTTGTTGTAGGTTTCTCGCCTCAGTCCAGTGCAGGTAAAAGCCATGGAATTCATCGGCATCACAGAGAGCTTTCTGAATAGGAAAGCTGCTGGAAAAAAATGCTCAACAGTGAGTGTGTATGTTTTGTGTAATAACTCTGGTTGATTCTATTCAATACCTTGTTCTAATGAAATCCTTCTGTTGAAGGAAAATCATGATACTATGCTCAGGCAGATTAGTGAGACCGTTAGGATTCGCAATACGGCTGAAGAATGCCTTTTGAATTCCAAAACGGAATGGGTTCAGTTCAATCTACCACGTTTGAGTGTCGTGGAGACAACTACATAAGCTTCATCCTCTCGTACCCCTATGACATCTTGCACCTGATAAATACCCACAATGCATTTTAGGTTCTCTAAATTTTTCTTCGTACGGCTCCTTCGTTCTTTTCTCGCTTCGGACCTCAGAGAGAGTGGACGTAATCCCTCTCGATGTGGTTTTCTAGTCTCTTTTGACATTGATGAGGTCTCAACGACGAAACATGTTTGTCAATTTTTAGGTTCATTGCTGTAGTTTCAGTGCGTTTAAGGAGTTTTGACTGTGGATACAGTTGGTTTTCCTTCAACACGAGTTTGAGTAACTCTTTTCTTGCCTCGTCAGAGCGTATCTCTTTATCGTACTGAAATCCTTCATTGGGACTTAATCGGATCAATATTGATTAGTGATCTTCTTAAAGTCCTTTTAGCTATGTTTAGGTGTATGCGTCTGTGCATGATGTTTATGCCTGTGTTGCTGTCATTGTCTCGGTGTATCAGATAATAGACTGTTCTTACTGGCAAGAGTCAGACTATCTGATGGTGTGGTGGCAGAACACCACTCAAAGAATTTGGTGATGTGTTGAATATGATTCTTTCTAGTGTGTTATTTCTTGGTCTATAGAATGTCAATAGTGGGTGACGCAATGGTTATTTCATTTTCCTTGAAAGCAGCTGTTAGAAAGTATTTGAAATATAATTTAAAAGCTATCAATTATTTCAAATGAGTAAGATTTTAATAATTTGCTTTCCTTACAGAGTGACACGGAAGAGTTTGTCTTGAAGCGTTTTTTCCTGACATTGATGCTGTTCCAGCTTATGCGAAAAATTTCTATTTGGCAAGTGGCTGACACTTTTAACACATCTCGAGGATTCGTGCAAAATCTGCTGACATCAGCTAGTGCATTCACGTGCCTCCTCATCAATTTTACTCAGGTAGGTAGTACTCAATTTTATTGTCTGATCTGTTTAGTTTTACCTGCATGTGTGGTGCTTCATTTTTGATCAGACACACAGTGGGCTTGTTCAGGAGTATCTAGCCATTGCAGATTAAGAGGCTTGCATGTAACATATTTGATTGTGGAGAGAAGAGCAGCAACCGACTTCAGCAATTCGACGGGTCTCCACATCAGCATCCGATTTCAACGATTTCGACTACTGCCATGAATCTACCGAACGGAATAGACAAGGACCTTCGACATAGTATCGAGGATACCATTCATCAAGGCTTACCATAGAGTAGCTGCAAAGTAGACCTGTGATTAAACAGGAATCGAAGCAAGGCTACAGAAAGTAAGCACACATGCTGATTGTGTGAGCCTGTTTTGATTAGACAAAAGCAATCCCTCTTAAATTAATCAAGAAATAAACTTCTTATTACGAAGAAACAGTCAATATTTACTACCCTCTCTTCGAATTATTCGATAGATTCACTTACACTGCCGTCATCAGCGAAACACAAATTCATATTACTTCTTGATTATTCTCTTAATTAATTGTATACCGCTCATACGAGACTTCTATCCATAAAGAATCCCTCTTTAAGTAGTATTGCACTGTGTTTTGCTATTATATCATTAATAAAATAATAAGCTCAATGTGTTCGTTGAATGAAATCTTCTGTGAAAAAAACAGAATAAGTCCTGGTCCTTTCCGCTTTCTTGCTTGATAATACGTCAAATGTTGGATATTGGACGGGACACTGATAATTGAAATCGTTGTTTTATTTTACATGAAAGAAGTCTATGGACTGTCTTCATATCACAAATTTCTTGTTATCTTCTTGAAATTTTGTTTTCAAGGAACGTAATTTAAAGCTATTTTACTTTACGGTTATACTTCTTTGTCAGGAACTTGAAGAGTTTTGGTCGTTAAAATTGTTATTTGATGCTCTGTTGTCCCGCCTGTCGCACACAGCAAGCTTGGAGCTGGCACCATTGATGGAAATACCAGGAGTAAAGCAGGTATGAGTTGACATAAATTGATGCGAAAATTCGAAGTTGTCTGCTGGGGGTTGTGTTTCTGATTTTTGTTAGTTCACTATCTGATGTGAGAGATTATACAGCATTGTGGACAGTTTGCTTTCTTTTTGCCTTTCGCTGACCACAAACAACGAACTATAAAACAGTGTACGATTCATGTCAAAGACACTCTGGTGTGATAAGACCACTTTACTCTCTATTACGTCACATGTGGCCATCCCCTAAAACAACTGGGTAGAAAGCAATGTGTTTTATCCCTGCTGCTCTGAATTTCGTGCAATTGCATTAAAAATGGTTTCTTGTACAAAACGAACAATGACCAACAAGGGAAGTTTGCTTTACCTGGTAAGGCTCTGGGATATGAGTTGTATCAGAGTCCAATTTTTTTGATGATGCCTCTGATAATCGCGTGTCCTGAAAAGGAGCGAAATGGATTTTCTCATGTCATTTGTCCATGTCAGTGAAAGAAGCTGGAAGAGTGGTAAGGAGAAAAGCATATGTGTGCAACGAAGATGACATAAAAGTAAACGTTTACAGTGTGTTTATGTGTCAATGTTTGGATGCAAGTATCTGTTGTGGCGTAATCTCTGATAGGCTGAATGTTGGTACCATAAAAGCAGTTTAAGGCTACCGCCAGAATTGAAAGTTCTAGTGTGCGGGTAATGGTGTTTTTATTGCTGCTGACGTTGCTGTCCTTGCTGTTTTTATCTTGCCTCATAATTGCTCGTCAACTTGCCACTGAACCCTTTGTTTTTCGGTGTCATTGTATACGAAATTCCTGCTAATATGTCATCAGATATTTGTCACACACATCTCCAATATTGCTAATTTCTTATCATCCTGTGCAAGCTTTCAGCAAAACTGCCCCTTTGAAGGCGAGCTGCAGGTCAACTGCTACTCTCGAGAGAGCTGGTGTTCTTCATTTCATAACTTTTCGTTGGTTATAGGTTTCCCGTTGACCGGTGCCTCAGTTGGCAGAGGGGCCCGGTGAACCATACTTTGGCTGTGGGTTCAAATTATGCCTGGGCCTACGTCTCCTATTGGATGTAGGTCTGACTCGCTCTCCGTTATTGAGAGTAGCGACTTCCATGGGGTAAACGTGCACATATATATGGGATGTGACAAGCTTCGTTGTGTTTTTGTAGTATTTTAAGTGGTCAACTGAGTGTCTGAAGTTTTAGTTCTGTCTGTTATTTCTATTGTCTATGTAGGCCAGGAGAAATCAATTTAGGATCACGATTTATAATTGGCTCTTTCTTTAAGGATTTTTCATGAACTTCCTTGCCGTTATTGTAACTGCGATGCTAGTTGAAATTATTCTACTGCTTTGCTTACTGTCTTGCATTTAATACTTCTTTCCCTTGATAGGCTCGAGCGAGGCAACTGTTCAAAGCGGGTTACCACTCTCTTTCTGCACTGGCTGCAGCTGATCCTGACAAATTAGTTGAAGTAATCGATCATCTTCCACGAAAGCAGGCCAGACTCATTGTCTGCTCTGCGAAAGTAAGTGTTTATACTTATAATATTGTCTTTTTCCATGTGACTTCATATGGCAGGGTTGCCACTCGACCTGGAAAACCTGGAAAACGTTGAAAATCTGGAAAGTAGCCTGTTTTGAACTTTTTGCCTGGAAAACCTAGAAAAATGTATGTTTTTATGAGAGATGAACCTAGAAGACCTGGAAAATCTATTCGTTTTGCCTTGACTCTCAAAATAGCCACTTACATGATCACGTTTTTGCCTGTAGTTGGCATGCGTTTCAAGCTCTGTCTTCATTAGTTCTGATAGTGTTGTAAAGGGGGTAGTTTGTGAAGTTAGACTGTCGCAACCGTTGTCGGAAGAAATCGATTTGTACAAAACAAACCTGGAAAAACATGTGATTTTTGCCAACCTGAGCTGGAAAGAGTATGCTTCAGGAGACCTGGAAAAGAGTATGTTTCAGGAGACCTGGAAAAGAGTATGTTTCAGGACAGAGAATTCCTGTACAGAGGACTGTTTTTAACCAATTTGCCACCGTGTATGATCTCTGGACTTTATCTTCATGTACACTGGCAAAGCTTGTTAGCACTTTGTTCCATTCTACTCAGTCTATGAATGAGCTAGTAGAATGCAATGCGGTTGAATTAGAGTTGAAATAAGTCATGTATCTGAACTGTAGTTGTCAGAGTAATCAATCACTTTTTGTCTAGTAAGAAAGGTTCTTCATAGTTTGAACCCCCCTCTCTCTGCCCCCCTTTCCAAAGTTGGATGGATTTACCAAAAAATTGCGGAAGGAAGAGGGGATGAAAATGTTTCTATAGAAAGGGAGGGGATGTAAGAGAGAAACTGGGGCTTGGAATGTGGTGGAAAGGGTGGGGATGATTGCTAAAAAAGAAGTGCTGCAGTTGGTTGCAGTGTTGTGCTGGTAATAGATTTTTGTCATACGAAATTAATTAAACTATACATTCGAGGCATTGTATTACTTCACACCTACTGAGTGATTCCTCTGTCGCTAATGTGTTCAGATCTCAAGAAGGTGTCAGTATTGGGAAAGCAACAATAACATCTCTTTTATGCAAAATTCACGAGTTTCTTAAATTTTGCCCTTTTTTTGCTTAAAGGGCAAGAATGAAATTTTAATAGATGATAGAGCACAGTAAAACATGACCCTCGGTTTTTATTCCATGATGAAAGCTTATGTAGTTTTCAAGATATCTTGTCCTAAAGTCCAGCAGCTGCCATCTTGATTTTTCATGATGTCATACGGGTACGTTGCTAAGCGTTACCACTTCCTTAGTTACCCAATGGCCAAGCTCGCATTTTAAAGTGAACGTGTTACATATTAACACCCTTTGTTAAAAATGGAAGAGTGACTCCTGAACTAAAATGTAATATTGAGTATTTTGGTGATGAAGTTTGGATAATTTTAGTTGTACCCACATGACATACGCATATTTAGTGACAAGATGTTAGCTATCAACTTTAGAGCTCGATATCTCCAGAACTATAGCAGCTTTTTTCGTGAAATAAAATCTACATGTTATATTTAAATGAGCTCTGACGTCTACTAAATTTCATTTTTGACCTTAGTTCCCCTTTAAGTAGTTAAAGTTTCTCAAATTCAGTGAAACTGTACTAGTTGCATGTGGTTAAAAGCCTTTCTGTTAATTCGAGTGAGATTTTTCTGTTGTTTGGCGATGCAACTTATTGCCTCTCACTGTCCATAAATTGATGACTTTTAACAGGAGTGATTAGGAGCCGATGGTTGTTGGGTAGGTTAGAGAAAAGAGGCTTGGTGATGAACTAGTTGGGAAAACGTTTTGTTTCGCTGCTTACATGATCCTATATAATGGTTGATTGTAGATGTTAGTGCAAGAGAAAGTGGAAGCGCTTAGAGAAGAAGCCGATCAAATAGCTGGAGTGGCGATTTAATGCAACAGTAAGTAATCTGATTTATCTGAATGGACTTTGATGGAATATATAGTATTCGTAAATTTTTTTCTACCCTGTGGAAACGTGAAAGCTGGCTGTCATGCCTGTATCTGTGATTTTGTACATATATATGTATATATATTGCCAAGAATTGTTTCTCTTGCGAACGCTTTAATGTGCATGTTTTTTTAAAACTAATTTCTACTGTTCAATTACTTCGCCGTTCAAAACGATTTGTCGTTGCCTTTTGTTGGTTTAACAAAAACTGTGGTCACTCCATGAAACAAACCCGAGGATTTGGAGATGTTATTGTTCCTCGGAAGGATGAAACGACAAATACATACTTCGCGCAATCTGACGAATGATCCCCAGTTCTGGACGAAGTATTTACCGTAAAAGGCTTTTGGGAGACTTTTGACCAATAAAAGCGCTTTGCATTGAAATTGCTTCAACAGTTTTTTTTATTTTACGTATATTGAAACACTTATGTTTAGGGTCCCGACTCTGTAGCAATTTGAGCTAATGAACTGAATCCCTTTGTTCTCTAAAATACCCCCAAAATTATCAGTAGACGTTACATGCGTTTTTGACTACTCCAACATAACAAGAACTGAAAGAGCTCATTGAAAGCAATCATTTAAGCCCAAAATCACTGAAAAATTTTGAACAGAAGTGAAATAAAGAGCCCAAAAACCGAAAATTCGGCAAAAAATGACATTACCATCTGTCAGAAAATGGTCACGTCAAACGCCGTGTTATAACCTCCTTAAGGGAAGAAATTTTCGCGAAAATATCTTCCGCCTAACTCACATCACGCATTCGATTCGCGAATAATTCTTCTGCGAATTAACCCCAGAGGAAATTCGTGAAAACGTCTTCCGCGAAATTCGATTATATTTGGTCAAATTCTGGACAAAGATTACCTTTTTGGTACTTCTTTTGATGATTTCCCAATGATTAGACAGGGAAAGTACAACTGGGCTTTGAAAAACTTATAATTAGCTATATTTTCCTTGATTCGGTTCGCGAAAATTTCTTCTGCGAAACTCGGAAAAAGCACTTGATGCGCGAAAATTTCTTCCGCGAAAAACGCCCTTTTCGAGACATCTATTCGCGAAAATTTCTTCCGCAAAAATTTCTTCTCGCGAAAATTTCTTCCCTTAAGGTAGATACGACGACCAAATTTGCACTGAAAGATGCGCAAGTAAATTCTGTTTGCACTTGCAAGTATTTGCTTCAGCGGTTTTTTTCACAGTGAAAATATTGGATGGGGGGGGGATAGGGGTGGAACCAACTCTTTGTTATGGTAACCGTTAAAAATTTCCACGCCACCTTCGAAAACAAACCCTGACACACTATGGGATTGCCGAAACCAAGCTTGCTTGCAGACTCCTCGAGAAAGTCAACAAACGAGTGAAATGCGCTAGGATGGCAGGATATCCAAAACCTAATTTATTAAAAGTCACAAATGGTAAGTCTGTCAAGCATAGCCCCCCTCCCCGTACTGGTTTGCGGCTCGTTTCTTGAATTTTTTTTGTTTGTTGTGCGAAACGTTACGCAAACACGCATGCGGCCAATAAATTTTTACTACGATTGTATGTGCCAAATGCACTCCGATCTACGTATTTCTCTTACCGTCTTCAACATCGTGTTTGAAATATTGCATAACGTTCGTGTTACTGTGTTTTATCCATCCTTTCTTTTGTTTTTGGCTCCATGTTGGCACGCATAAAATATTTTGTGAAATTAAGGTATTTTCACTGCATTTTTTTCTGCAAGGAATTTCGTGGATGTTCTCGTGAACGAGTTGATGTGATAAGGGCCAGTGCATGAACCAAAATGATTCCATTTGCCTGTATATGAGAATAGTTGTATCTTTTTGATTAAATCTTTGGGTCGCCTACTACGCCCCTACGCAATATGTTTGTTTGGTGGAATGTTGTTTTATTGCCTAAAGTAAAATGTGAAACATCAAAATGAACTCAATTATTACAAACGTTTTGCATTTTATGGACGAAAACATGATTTCCGGGAAAAGCCGTGCAAAACGTATGATATGTATGATGGTCCAAAAATCGTTCCTACATGTTGAGTTTTCTAGTTTAGAGGGACACCGTGCAAAGTTTCAGCTTCACATCTGCCCTCGGCGTTGTTCTCTGCTGTTTTGTCTACTTTTCGCAGTTCAAAGTTGTTTTGGAAATTACTCCTGCTTTCCTATAAAGAAGCGATTTTCTACATCAATTACCGATTCCAAGACTTGAATTACATCTTGCCACATCCTGCTCTCGATGCTTGGCTGTTAGTTTTTATTGCGTGCATCTTTATATGGAATGTTACATGCAGAATCATGTTTTAATTTGCTATTTATGACATTATTGTTGATATTGTGAAGATATTTATGGACTATGCTAATAATTCGTGATTTATCATGGCTCAGGTTGCTTTGCTTCAGACTTGTTTCGCTTTGTTTGCACATATCAATTATTCGGTTCTATTCTGCTTCAGCGGTAAAGGTTGTTGGCCGGAGTGAAGCTATTTTATTAAGTAATGCTCGTGATGGAATTCAGGAGCGTATTTAACTTCGATCTTGCGCAAGCTTTTTAACCTAGCAAAACTTGACGACGAGAAACTATGATATTTTTTTATGTTACCTACAATCTTGGGCATAATACCTTAAGGGGATAAATTTTTGCGTGTGCTTTTTTTTGCGAGTCCAATTTTCGAGGGGTTTTGCGTGGATTTTTTTTTTTGCGAATCCGAGATTTGCAAAGAAAATGTTTGGAGGTAATTTAGCGAATGCACATCAATGAAACAAAAACGGGAAGTTATCAACATGCGAACTAAGAGAAAAAACGAGCCCGATCACATTGTTGTTGATTATCGATCGAAATAGTAGTTGTGTTTGCTTTTGGTCGGGTTAAGACTTCGACTTGATAAATTTTGCATTGATTTGATTTTGCGAATTTAGCAAAAAATCGCAAAAGTTGGTCTGTTCTACTATCCTGGCAAGGCATGATTCACATCGTAATTCTCATTTTATGTAGAAGCTGTTTGGGCTTGAACTTGGGACTCTTTTTCACAATCCGTCATGACACATCTGTGTTCTTGGGGTAGGGTGGGTTTCTTGTGCAGCTGACTGCATTGTGATGGATGTGACACTGTATTTTGTACAAGATTGTAGTTGATAGAAGGCACCTCTTAACTCTATTTGCACCGGGCTTTTTCATACCCTGTTTGCATCCCACTAACTTTTGACTGGAACGTCCCGGAGGCTCGGAATTTTGCACAGTTTTAGTACTTTACACATCTATTCTAAAAGGTTTGATGGCATTGTTCAGAAACCTGTAGTACTATCATAAAGTGCCCTCACTTTGTGATGTGCGGTGCCAGCGCATAGTAGAAGTCTATGGCATTTTGTCGAATGTCCACCGTAAATTGCCGGCCATATGAGAACCGTATACACTGCAGAGTTGAAAATACCTTTAAAACACTTCTTATTAATTCAGGATTGAAGTCTGAAAGTTTCAAGGCTGCAGCTTTTGTGGTTTTTGAGGAATTTTCGAAAAACCGAGGGGGCTTCATATTGACCAACCCCCCCTCCCCCCCTCCTCCGGTGCAAATTGGGTTAAGTCTTTTTTTCAATCGCAATTTAGCTCCTTCGATTTTTCTTACCACCTGAGCGTAGCTCGCAGAAATCCCTGTTTCGGAAATTAGCGCACAGGAAGAAGGCATTCTGTTATTCTACTGGGAACCCTGTCAAAACGAGCTCGTTACCTGACCTTCTTGGTGCACAGGTTCGGTAAACACATTTCTACCTCATCAAAAATTTGATCGAGCGGACTGCACATTGATAAGAAAAGCCTGATGTGAAAGTTGAACAGTACATAGTTAGAAATTGATTTAAATATGGCTTGAGCGAAACAAGCTCGTTTTCAATGCCTTTTTATTTGTGTGATTCGTCTATTTTTGATATTGAACAGAATCCAGACGTAAGTCTTCATCGAATAGCACATACGTCATTGCATGAAAATTTCGCTGTCATTTTAATATTACGTGTTTCGGGGGGTCAAAATTACATTTCACGGTATTTTAATTTCGCGGGTCAGTCAAAAGTACGAATTTTGCTGCGTTTTAATTTCGCGGTTTTAGTAAAAAATGAAAACACAAGTAACTTGATTGTTCCAACATGATGTAATTGCGCTTGGTTTGGACTACGGAGACAATAAGTAAATTAAGCCATTAGGGGAGAACTCAATTGTATTTTCTTTATGTAAAGTTTGAAAATACTTCAGCGAAATTTTGTAGTCAGACATATAAACAAAGAAAACCACGTTTAGCGGTTTGAAGCCCAACTTTTCATTTCAATTTCGTTTTTTTTTTTAGCAAAAACTCCGGATTTTTGGTGCGTTTTAATTTCTATTTTCGCGGTTAGCTGGAAATACATTTTTCGCGGCATTTTAATTTTTCGGGTTTTTTTTAAACTCGACTGCAAAGCCGTAAAATTTTCAAGCAGCGAATTTTCAAGCAATGTAGTAGAGTCTGCTACTCTGGATGCGAGAGATCAGTGCGAAGTCTTACGGTTGTCATTTTTACTTTGATTTGACACATCGCATGATAGTTAACCCTTTCGCATAGTATGTATATGTTTTGAAGTTCTGACAACTTATCTTTCACTGTTTGCTTGATGTATGATGAAGTAAGCTATCCTAGTTTTAGGATCACCCCCCATTCCTTCACCTCTCCCCCCTCCCGCCTCTGGTAAAGCTCGCTTGAAGATTCTTCCAACTGCCCGCCTTCCCGCATATTGACACTAAACAGTACCCTCACTGGACTGCAAGCCACATTAAACCGTTGGCTTGTTTCTCTGCACAGATAAACATCGAATTGAAGTATGACTATGCTGTACTACCTGCAATCAAAGAAGGTGTAACTAGGCGAATCACTGCAGAAGAAGAAACGGCTTTAATATTAGCAAGTAGTTTTCTTTTTTAAATGTCAGTAGTGAAATTAAACTTCACAAATTTCTACGTCTATCTGGATAACTTGATCGTTTCAGAATAAATCGCCTCATCATAGGTACTATGAAAACAAAATGTTCTTAAAGTCAACTCGGTGCATACCAGTTTGTTGCACGAGTCAACTTGGTGTAATGACTCTTAACTTCGCTGAGCGTAAACTTAAGGTGGGTGTATCGTGACTATACTCTTCAAGTCAAGTCAGTGCGCACATTACCCCCAAAATAAGAAGAGATATTAGAACGTCGGCTGATATATCCTGAAAGCAAAAATAAGGCTTTTTGCCTTTTTTTCTAATCAAAATTTCTGGGAGCAATTGCTTTTGATTCGTCAGAATGAATAGCACAAGTTGGTTATGAAAGTATTGGTAGGTGATTGCAATGTCATGAGGAGCATGGAAATGTGAAATACTTGCCCATTCTCATTCTTTTGATAAACAGTTTCACTTTTTTCCAACCCTGCAATTTGCTAAATGTTAGGCACATCTCTGCCGTCTATTACTGAAAAGGTAACGTGGCATTTTGGAATTTAGGAACCATTCTCAAGATTAATTTAAGTCTAGCGCATCCTGTATAGAGGGGGATATTAAATGATGAAAATGTGTAAAAGGGCCTCTTGGAATCCAACTCCAAGGAATTAGACATTGATACTTTGAATTAAATGAAAACTTGTCGTAAAATGTGTTCTTTATAGTTACATTAGTTCCAGAGTCTTGTCATCGAATCGCTTTATAATAATTTAACTGTTGCTTATTAATGATCAAAACATGAATATATCGACACACCTGAACGTACTTGTCGATTGTAAAAGAAATTGCTTCAAAGAGCAAGATAAGTCTGTCTTGGTTCCCCGTTATGTCCAAAGGCTAAAACTAATGAATGTATGTGTCACGCTACACCGTCTGTTAGTTGCGGCCTGTAAATTTCTGGACAAACTGTGCGTCTTCATATTGACTGCCAATAAATTGTGACCTCTGGCTGGTCCCTCTTATATGTCTGAGAAGGGTTCAGAAAGCCACTCAATGTCTTTATATTCCTGTTGGAATGATTCGGGTGCGCAGCATGTTTTTGCTATTTACGAACATCCGCATTCGAGGACTTGCGAGTCGGGCAATTTTGAGGAAAAGATGTATCCTTTGTGTGAATATAGAATTGTTAATGGCGCTGTCTTCTTGGGAACACAACAGCTCTTGCCAGTTTCAATTTTTAATGTTCCGTACAGATAGTCCATCAGTTTGGAACCATTTTTTCTAGGGGGACAGGTCCCACGGCAGTAAGAAACAGGAACTTGACGTGGAAAAAGAATGTTCAGATCCGCGAGTCCCACTCGGTCAGGAGAAACCGTGATGGTGTGTCGACAACAGGTCGTGGTGGTTGGTGAGCAATCTCTGGTGGCTGATTTCTGTACTCTGGACACTCGCTCTTTGAACTGCAGTGCAATGTACGGTGCAAGGTCGTATTCTGCCTGGACAGGAAACACGCCGCCGGGGCAAAGAGGACAGGATAGTATTACCGTTATATTGCTCCACTTTGATGCAAACATCGCGCGTCTTCGCAGGTCATTCAGTGGTTTTAAAACACTAACAGTGATCCATTCTCCATGAGAATATCTGATATCCATTGTGTGTAGTGGGAACGATAAACTCTTGTCCTGACTCGCAATGCTGATGCTCAGAACTGGCTTGACGTTACTGCCTGTGACTGGTTTCTTTATTTGTGTATCATCGTGGTTCGGTGAAACCGGCAGTTTAGCTACGCTTTCTAACATTCGTTTTGAAGGAACAAACAGCGACAGATTGGCCATCTGCAAGATCCTGTCTTTGAGTAATTGTTTCTTGAGCGAGAATTCCAGAAGTAGCGAATAGGTTTGGCCCGGTTCTTCCTTTCGAGCTAAAAAAGTAAAAATATCAATAGATAACTTGCGAAAACGATGCACTGTTTATTCTTATACATTTCTCGAATCCGCACAGCGTAGGGATCATGGTGCACGGCTCACAATGAAAGTAGACGTTGATACAGATGTTGGTCGTCACCAAGGAAAGGGAAAGAATTAGTCATGCTTGGGCTTTGCCATCTTAGAAAGAAGCTAGCCTTGAACAAACCATTGGGAACGTTTTATCGCATATGCTTAAATATGTATAGTTCATGAAAAATGAACCTCATTAATCGCGTGAAGGGAAAATAAAGTTTGGCATCTAGGGTACCATAATCACGCCATATTTAGTGATCGATTTGATCACAGAAATGCAATGCCTCATTAGGCAAAACGTCCGTGGTAGAAAAAATTGCTGAACGAGAATTTGTAACTTTTGTTCTTTATATCTCTGGAAATGTCACTTTGTCGAATGAAATTTTGTAATCTGCCGAAATTTGCTCAACAAACAACCAACAAATAGAAGAGATTACGTGGGTAACAAAGGCTCTCTGAATCAACGTATAAATGCTGCCGTGAAAAAAGTTGCAATGACCATACAGTACTTGGACAGTTCATTCCTAAAAAAACACTGGAAAAGCATACTTTATTCGGAGAAACTCTCGCGAGAGAAACTTTCGCCAATTTCGCGAGTTAGGACCTGTTCGCGAAAGTTTATCTCACAAAAATACTCAGATACGTCCGCATGCGAAAGTTTATCTCGCGAATTTTTTTGCGATTTACCAATTTGCAAAAGTTTGTACAAGAAATTGTCCGAGTTGTTTTACCTCGCGAAACTTTCTCTGAATAAATCATACTCGCTGAGCGCTGAAGATGCTCTCCCAAAGTTTGGAGGGTGAAAATTTGTGGTCCTGTACGTTAACATTGGAAACTACAGCTGACAGTAAACAAGTGAAAAGATCGCAGAAGTGAGAGGAGATCCGCTACGAAGAGAAGACAGTCGGAAAATATATGCTATTTCCAGCCTTGAATATAAGATTGGTTGTCTGAAAACACCGAACTATTGCTAGATTAACTCATGACAACTCTCATACAAAAAAAAATTGTGAGCATGTTTGCGAGACGAATTTTCGTGAAAAAGACCTGAAGCAGCACTTGGTTCTCCAGGTAAAGTATTTATCCAGAGAGTTTAGAGTTAGGGAAGGAGATTGTCACCATCGCACTTACCTAACTTTGGAAATATATAAATACTCGATGCGCTTTGATCAACGTGAGATGAACGGTCAATTTCTGTCGATTGTTGATGTAGATTGTTGAGAAGTTTGTCGTGCAGTTTTTTCAAGTGGTGGAGGCGCATGTTCGTCACCGGCAGATTTGTACCACCGTCAGCATTTTTGTCTATGCTCATTGTGGATATGGCGAGGATATTTATGGAGATAATAACAAGAAATTGAATGTTCCATCTTGCTTCTGCCATTCTTGCTGATGTTCAAAGCAGACCCTGCGCAGAGAAAAAAGAAACGGGTGGAAACATGCGAAGAATTTTCGTTGTAGGCGAATTTAGTCTTGGGAATCGGGGTTTAGTAAAACCCAGCTCTGAGTGTAGTGTAGTGACTGTATTGTTTATCTGTTTGCTATCTTCGTAAATGCTTGAAAACCTGTCATATCGTCAAACTGCCATAGAAAAACCACGTAACTAATGGTTATTCCAATATACTTTCGATCCACTGTCAGTAATGATATATAGTATTCTTCTTAGGCATGTCTGTAATTTTTTTATGGCTCACAAAGGTTGGTTCTTATTACTTTACAAGAGTTTTGTGGCAATGAAGAAACTCCCCTCACCCTCTCTATCCCTCTTTTTCCTGGTCGCCACTCCCCGTTTCGCTCTGGGTGCTATCTCAGGTTGCATTACAAGCTATCGGATTAGTGCCTTAATACTGTAACTCGAACAAAGCACTGCAAAGTGTATACGTAATGACGTACTTACGTTTACCACAATATACTTCTCGCAAAGACCTGCAGAGCTGATCCAAAGAATTGCCTTTAAATCTTTCCGCAAAAAAATAATATTTCTTGAGCTGCTCGTTTTCTGCTCGTTGCGTGTGAAATCGGTTTCCTCAGGTGTGATTCTTGCGATCTTCGAACTGCCTCAAGCCGTCCCTTTGAAGCC
The DNA here is from genome assembly GCA_027575255.1 of Scolionema suvaense. Taxonomy (NCBI): domain Eukaryota; kingdom Metazoa; phylum Cnidaria; class Hydrozoa; order Limnomedusae; family Olindiidae; genus Scolionema; species Scolionema suvaense. Next base: position 24,518 of record JAOBRC010329793.1, read on the forward strand.
GAGATCTGTTTATCTTGCCGGCCCTCTATTCAACTTTCCGGAATAGAGGCGGGAACGAGAAATATTTGCGGTGATCATGGATATCTGGCCTGCGGTAGCTGGCAAACTCTTTGTATAGGACCTATACTCAGAGAAGTAACAAAATTTGACGTTTATGCAACAAATAAAGGAATTTAGGTTTCATTTCCCAAGTGCGTCTTACAGCTCTGTTATAGGAACTTGCAGCTCCACATATAGTTTATGTGTAGTTTACATGCGATACTCTGCACATTCGTCTTGTGGACACTGAGTTTCGAAGCCTGCACCTCCTAAAAGATGTTACAATTGCGTGACCTCAACACGCAACCACTTGTATGTGACACGTCAAAGGCATACTTTAGCAAGCAGGAGGAGACATAGGCAACAAAGCCACGGTGACATTTTCAAGTTGACGCGTGCCATCCTCTATGTTCGATTGGCGCCTGGTGTGAACAACGGAATGCAACCCACAAGCGTTATGTTTTCCTCTGTTTGCTTGATGGTTAGAACCAGCTTGCTTGCTCTGACTTGAAAACACTCCTCTGCAATGACTTCTCTTACTAGATCGAACACTGGTTCGGGAGGGTTGGTATCTCTACAGAAGATTCTCGATAACTACAACTGTTGTTGCTGTAATTCTGACCAGGGCCGGTCCTAGAGGAGGTCCGGCAGGAGGCTGTGCCCCTTCGCCCCCTTTCCCCTGCTCTCAGCAACCGGACGTTTTTTAGAACGAGCGCAAGACCTTTTCGACCCGGTTGTAATATTGACCCCTCCCTGCGGAAATTCCGGGATCCGCCCTGTCTGATTCTCGACGAATGTCATTTCATCGTTGCAAGCTTCACATTTTCTTGTTCGTCGCCATCAAGTGGGTCCTGACTCTGTTATTGCTTGCATAGGAACCTGTAGGGTGAAATAACAGGTTCCAGTATACAGCGATTTGCGAAAGAATTTTTTTTTTAATTTATTTTTGCGATTTTGACTTTTTTTTTTTGCTTAAACGTCTTCCGCAAAACCAGCTGGTAGCTGACCAATTGCAAAATTTCTTCCGCAAAATTTTCATATTGAGCCAATCGCAAAACTTCATTCCCCAAACTTTTCAGAAAGAAACATGTAGTTGTCGACCTGTCCATTTAAAGTCATTTTTGTTATACTTTGACGAGGTAAAAACCCGTCAACAGCTCTCACTCCGGAACGTCTTCCTCTCCCACCAAAAAAAAAAATAAGAAGAACACACAATCGAAAAAATTTCTTCCGCAAAATTGAACATACAGCTTTCAGTCGCAAAAATTTCCACAAATAATTTTGTCTCTTAAGGTATTGCTTCTTCCGATCGTGCGTTATACGCTACCTGTCGGACTTGCTCTCGTCTGCAATTGGTGCTGCATATTCTGACCAATATAATTTACATTATTACCGTACCATTCTGTATTTCCGGCACGAACTTGCGTACGATTTCCTGGATTTTTTATATAATAAAAACTGCGAGAGTTTGGTTGCAGCTCAGGGTTCTTATTTTTCTATTTCAGATGCTAGAGTTCTCTGTCGCCGGAAAGAACTAAACATCAACTTAGGTGTCATCACATTTGAGATCCACAAGGACTCCAGGCGGATTTCCATTTCTCCTCAGCACTTGGCCGGTGCTGGAAAGTACCACGAATTAACTACGCTGCGCTAGTGCGATGGAGAGAAAATTCACTTTGCAGCATAGGCTACAGCATACGCTTCTGTAAATTTTTGTTAGGGAGTGCATCGAAATTTCTGCGTGCAATGGTTATTGCTGCTTTAAAAAATGACGATTGTATCGTTCTGCCCACACTGTATCAGTGAATGCATTACAACATGCCAATAGTTCAGAAATATTTTATTAAGATGTGCCGTCTGCCCTCCGAAAATGGTCTCCAGGCTTCCTATTGTTTTGACGAATTATAAAATTTACTGTTTACATTGAAGCTTTGAAATCGATCGACATATCAGGTTTTCTGACTGACTGTCATTCCACAGGACGAACCTAAATGTTTTTCCTTGGATGTGGCTGTTATGTATACAATCGTTCTATGTTGTTACTGTGCGCCTAGCAAAATTTTCTGGTTAAAAATGACAACTCTATTTTGTCCGTAATTCCTGACATGTACAAGAAGTTTCTATTTTTCAAACACCATTGTTTTCCCAGACTGCTTTGCATGATTAATGATTTATGAGCGGAATAAATTATGATAAACATGCCAAACTGGCATCAACGTAAATCGAACTGTCATAGATCGAAATGCTTTGTGACCACGAAACTGAATTCGTTTTCCGCCTCATGTAGCTCCACCTAGCACAAATCTCAACATGCCAATCTGTTCCTGGTTCTTAATTATTTAAGATGGTAGGCATAAAACGTGAGTAAACTTGAAGACGGAATGAAGTCGACTTTTTAGAGGAAACGTGAAGCAACATGTTAAATTGATTTTGTGATCATTTAAGGTTGATTAGTGGTGTTTATACTGATGTAATTATCGTTTATCTGCATGTTGATTTTGATATAGTATAGGCGAAACATTGGTAAATTAATGTTGCTGTTGAGTATAGTCTATAAGATCCTTTCGATTTTTCAATTTCTGCTCGCAGGACCATCCAGCAGTCAGTCCATCGATACAACAACAGACAATAGTTTTGTATTTTAAAAAAATGTAGGTGCGGAGCTACATCAAGCGCACGTCAACGTATGCCAAATTTTCCATTGGTTTAGTTGTTTGTTTGTTGTTTTTTTTTTTGGGGGGGGGGGTTGAATTTTGCAACTTTTGCTAAAATATGTTATGCTTTTCAGAATAGCAATATGAACTTTCTGGTCTTTTTTCTGGAATCTTATTTTCCGGCGATTTAGGTTGGAAAAAATAAATCTGATGGTTTAGTCGTGGTATATTGTGTATGTGCGCAGTCGCTTCGACCCCAGATTGATCCCAACTGAGGCGCAGAGCTTTGATGATTTTCACAGTTTTTTGTCTTGCCTGGCGCAAGTCTAGTAAACTAGCCTCCCACCTCTTTAAGAGATGTTTCAACAAACCCCTCTTTAACGCTCATTACCTTACACGTTTTTTTTTTCACGTAGGACATTGAGCCAGCGAAAAACTGGCGTGGTTGTAGAATGATTCGTGTGTAGAAATTCTCGCCCATGCAATCAGGAAGAGATACGGCACCCAAAAAAGTTTCGCAAAAATGCGACTATTTTATCAAATACTGGACAAGGGAAGGCAATGATCAGACAAGTGCCTTTTTAGCAAACAGTTGTTTTTCTGCTAAACACTGGTCTGTACTTCTTTGCGGTCTATCTCGGCTGAAAACGAGTCATATTCCCAATACCTTAAATGCAAAAAATTTCGGGCAACAAAATTTTAGGACAAAACAAACGTCCAAGAATAACGTCCGATATTTTTGTTGTCCGAAATATTTAACGTCCGAAATAGCCTCAAGTCACAAATAAAACTGAAAATCTCGAAGGCTTGTTTCAGAAAAAATTTGATTTCATCAATCATGATGCTTCCATCATGGTTTAGGAAACTTAGTCGTCATACAGTTTTTTGTCCTCATCAACTTCAGTCTGTCTCTTCCAATTCATGACACGTCAGCGTTAGAAATTAAAAGCGATCGATGATAACAATGACAGGGTTCGTGATTTGGATTCCTCTGTATTTGTGACAAAGAATACTGTATCTCTGAAGTCATGTGCTAGCCAAATGCCATATTATTGTACATGAAAAAAATATCTAATCTTACCTTAAGGGAAGAAATTTTCGCGGGAATTAATTTTCGCGGTGCATTATAAGCAAAGCATTTGGCGGGAATAAATTTTCGCGGCTGAACACTTATCATAAATTTTTGGGAAGCCATTTCCCCGTCAAAACAACATTTTAGCGTTCTGTACTTGTCACTGTAATAGATAGTCAGTCTTAGTTGATAGGTAATTGATAAATAACGCATTATTCTAGAGAATTTCGGAATTTTACTATACTTTTGTGGAATTTGTTTTCGCGGTTCAATGGTAGATAAATTTCGCGGGAATTAATTTTCGCGGTTGAGCATTTTTGGAGGTAAAACAGGGAATTTAATTTCGCGGATTTGCCCAAAAACCGCGAAATCCGCGAAATTTTCTTCCCGCGAAATTTCTTCCCTTAAGGTACTTCCAGAAACGTCCGAAATTCGTCCGAAAATTTTCAGTCCAAAATTTTTTGGACGCTTTTTTTCGTGGATTGGCTCCGGAATCAGCGATACCTTTCTTGGGTCAATATTAGATTGGATTTGCACAGATATTTAGGTACAAGAAAGAAGATCCCTCCTCGCTCCGAGGTTGAGCTAAAATTCAGTTACGAAGAAGCAGTATGACCTACTCCCCATAGTCATTATTACTATTAGTACTCCACACGTCACGGTAGCCTAACACAGCCCAAAAAGTTACCACCGGCCCTTGTCTGATGCTGACCCAAATTCTTCTCTAGACGAGCTGTGAACTTGAGAGTTGAGTGTTTTTGTCATTAACTCGTTTTTTTGTTCAAATACTAAATCAGATTGTTTTCATCGTCTATCCTTGTGAGTAGGGCTTTTATTAGTCAGCAATTTGTGAGCGGTCGGCGTTCTTCGCCACTATTATCACATGCTTAGCACCATCTCACTGTACAATGTGAAGAAATCTGTGGATCTTTTATTGGTCACTTTGAACACAGTCTTTGAAGGTTTCTACAAAGCATTGATGCACTTCGCCGACGTGACCAGCAACGGTCGGTTGCGCTGGCGTATACACCAGTACTGATTCTATCAACGTTGCGAAATACAGGAAATTGTAAACGTATA
>JAOBRC010329794.1:0-20524 GCA_027575255.1 Scolionema suvaense
GGGGAAGGGGGGGGGGGGGGGGGGGGGGGGGGAGGAAGAAAGTGTCATAGGGCCCTGTTGAAAAGTGTTTTTGCAATACTTCCCATGAGGGAAGTACTTTTGTTTGATCGGTTGTTTTCTATTTCATTTTGCCTGCCCAGGATCCACAAATGCATCTAGCGTCTAGTAGCTTGCTATCACCAAAGATGTGGAAATAGGCGTTCGAATCCTTGCATTTCAGTTTAAGGGGCAGCCTCGCATAGAACTGGTTGAAAAAAATTGAATTTTAAATATAGTTCAGGCTTCACAGCCAAATTAAGACTGAACTTGGCAATCACCAATAGCATGTCTTATGTCTTCCACACATGAACGTCCTCTGCCACATGCTTTCAAAATGTCTCAAATTAATGTGAGTAATGAAACTGATTTCTGAGACATCATAATCAAGAATGCCAAAATAAAAGAGTTGGCTCAAAGAGCAAATCGTCTACAACCTTGATAAATTACTTGACTTCTTCTCAGTTGTGTTTATTTCTATTGATAATTGATGAATTAGTTTTGATATAATGTTGTATATGAACTGTTGCTTACTGACCTCACTCAATAGGCACAAAGATAATAGACACACATTCTAATCATAAGAAGTGTCATCTTCCATGATCTGGCTCAAGAATTTACACATCACAACTTCACTTTTCACACATGTGACACAACTACACTATTATGTATTCAGCATATAACAGTGTACATTTCCTGTATTTTGGATTTGTATTTTTTTGGGGTAAAAAAGATATACTTGATATATTTTTATGGTAATACCCATTTTCCCAATTTACCAATTTTAATTTGTCTTGCAATTGACAAAAAGTGCAACCACATGCCATAATTATGAAGCATTTTCAGGAAAGCAAGGCATTTTAAAAAATATAGGATAGGCCCATTGCATACATTATGGCATTGTGAAGGCAGATATACTAATTTCTCATTGACCAATAAAAAGATGCTGAAAGGGGTAGGTCCTTTTCCTACCAGAATTCTTCACTATTTGTGCTACGACAACATTGCTAATACGACAACGACATGTTTTACTTATGATGAGGCAACTGATGCACACAGTCATAGTGATTGTTCCAACACTGTATGCACATTGGATAAAATGGTATATGAAGAGTCCAAAAGTCACCATACCGCTCCACTAGCCAGACCAAAATTGCGACCGCTACAAATCATATAAACAGTGCCTGTTGCAACCAAGAGAGGAAAGGCTGAAGGCAAAAGAATAATTCATAGTGATCTTAAATTGGTAAGAGGAGGTTATGATAAAACTGCAAGAAAATTTAAATTAAAATTTAATTTTGAATTAAATTCCTTTTTTTGTACCAGCAAGAATGCTCACTCCGGAAAGTTGATTCCCACGAAATTTATCCACCATTGAACCGCGAAAATAAATTCCACAAAAATGTAGTAAAATTCCAAAAATCTTGAAAATAATGCATTCGTGATCAATTATCTTTGAACTAAGAGTGACTATTTCACAAGCACAGCTAGCTAAAATGCTATTTTGATGGGACACTAACCTTCCAAAAACTTATGAAATGTCTTCAGCCAAGAAAATTTATTCCCCCGAAATGCTTTGTGTAGCATGGACCACGAAAATTAATTCCTGCAAAAATTTCTTTCCATTAGGTAATTACGAACAACCTTGTACTTGTGGTTACGGCCATATTGCTGGACATACAGTAGTTAATCACTATGAGCTATTTGTGTACCGTTTACTGCTTGCTAGATAACATACCAAGCAACATTACCCATTGAAAACCTGAGCTACCCACAATGAATTCCTGTGTCATTCAGCATCATCAAAATGATGCGCCAATATGATGTTCACCAATGCAATTTTGCAAAAGAAATAAACTTATACAAATACTGCAGATTGCCGAAGTAACTGTAACCAAACGAATGTCCAATGCAGAATATGAATGTGTCATTTCCTCAAAGAAGCATATTTATTACATGAAACAACATTTTCTATAGCATAAAACCATTGACACATAACTGTGCATGATAGGGGATACAAATAACAAGTCTGACAGTTATAATCCCACGATTGAGTTGTATCTACTGTAACAACCTATCCTGATAGGACAGTACCAAGACAGCCGCATGAATTGGATGGTTCCAAGCAACTACAAGCAGCATCTGTACATGGACAACCATGCAAGTGTTTATTTGATTACCTAGTCAGATAAATTAGACAACTAATGGACTAAGTCTGAGAATGATGAGTGTTAAAACTGAAGTCATATACAACGTTACAAAATTGGATTGCTTCTAGCAACCTCTTGTGTTTTGTTAGAAATTGAGGAAAACATATTCTCAGACAGCCATGAAACAAAAAGTGCTATTAACATTACTTACCCGGACTATATTGAACATCCATTCTGCCTAGGGGGGTCTATTTGGCTCCAATTCCCTCCAAATGTGACTGAAACATCATGCCGGATTATAATTCAGCAAAAAACAGCATGCCTATTTCATTAAAAAATTAGGAGGGTCTCAAGGTGACCCAACTTTTCCACCTGAAAATCTCATGAAAAAATATGTCTTCACTTTCAGGCCAAGTAAAAATCTTCCTTTCAAAGAAGGTGTGCCTCATAGTACTAAATCATAAACTAAAATGATTTTACTGCTTTTCTGATAAGTTTCATCTCCATCCAATGTGGCGGTTCAATTTTACGGGAGGTAGAAGTGAAAAATTGGAAGAACTTGTCTTTCCATAAAATATATCCAAATGAAATGCCAAATACGGCTAAAAATGTACATAAAACAGATCTTACAGATGTAAACTAAAAGTCAAAAAGTTTCAGGTTCACAGGATTTGCTCCTCCAGAGATGTTTAAAAAACTGACTGATACCCATGCCTACCTCGGGCTAAACAGGGTTAAGTTGTAGCTTACCTAAGTTATTTGATTGTCACATATCATCAGACAGAGTATCTAGTCAGCATTTGATTCAATTCACATGAGTTGATTTTGCATCCGCCATTTATATACAATCTCTTTGCCAGCTCAATAAAAGCTCTTCCACAAACAGAATTTAGCTATCTGCAGGACGGATTATTTCGATTCAAACCCAAACTCTTCTTAAGTCATGTATATGTGGCATTTTTAGTAATGGATTATTGGGCTGCTAGAAGATAATTTGTGCATCACTTGTAAGGGTATATGTAGAGAGTGAAAGTATAAAAGTTTGAAATTTGTTGACCTGGCTCCAGACATAGTGCAGGACAGGCCCTAATCTAGCCAAAAAGAGCATCCGGTATTCGGACGCTGCCCCTCTCAAACTTAGCCTCAAAAGTGCCCTTTTACTTAAAAATCAATTTAATTCTCCAAATTTCCCAACTAATTTGATTCAATCAAGTGCCTTTTTTATTGAAAACCGGACACTGCCCTTTAATTCTAGATTAGACCCTGCAGGAGCAGTTTTATTTTTATGTTTTAGCTGAGCGGTATGTACAGGAACAATCTAGGCTTTCTTTCCCGGAATGTTGGCAGTTTTTCCGACAGATGAAAATCCCTGGAGTGTGGTTTGTCATATATCCCTGGCTGTGGAACAGATGAATCATACGAAGAAAACAGAAGACTAAAGCAAAAGCAAATGCATAATAATAATAATATAATCGATAACATATATATCACAATAAATCATGATAAATACAATCAATAGCACACTAATGGTTCTAATCACCTTATTTGCTTCAGCCCTCAGAAACAAACAATTTGGTTAAACTAGCTGAACATTTAGTTGATAGTCTAATTTATGTTTCAAATCTTAAGTTTTCACAGGAACTGTATCCTTGATCTTCAATATTATTTTCTTACTTTTAACACTACGCTTAACCACACACGAGGAGTGAGCAGTTTCAGAACCCTGAAATCAGAAGATGATGTGATTCAAAGTACTAGCGACCGCTGGATATGACAAAAATAAAATAAAAGATGACAACTTTTCCTTTTATAATAACACGTTAGAAAAAGAGTGGCAAGTTATGCATCGCAATCAGCATACTCTTATTTGTGACATGTAGACGAGAAGCATATTCAGATAGAGGTCATATTCAGAGGTCACTACATAATTAGCCCAGTCACTCGGCAATCTCCATTCGCGCTCCACATTTACATCGGACTTTTATAGTTCCACGCTACGCTATTTTCTCGCCTAAGCTGCACTGAGGGATGAATTGCAGATGGCAGAGAGAAGAGGCTAGGGCTAGGCTACTACATAATACATCCCATCACTAATTGCATGTCCTTGGCTGGCCACTTGGATTGTGGTTTATAGCGATAGGTGAGAATCAGAAAAGATGGTTGAAGATCCATAAAAAGTGGTGGAAAACGCCAATGTACTTTCCGTGCCTGGTACACAGCTGAAAGTGCCTTTTAGCTTTACGCTTTTGCTTTCAGTACATGCCTAAAATGCGACTGGTCACTGCACCCAAGTGTGTCTAGAAGACTTTCTTTGCATAGGGTGCGCACAACAGATTACCAGCATATAATTATTGATTGAAAGTCATCGTATCACATCATGAACAGGAACAATGAGCCTCTCAAGTTGTCTCACTACCCCATAACAAACATAAAACTATAATAAGGATTACAGACATTAATTACAGAACACTCTAAAGCTGACCAAGATTAACTTTAGAACATATACATCATCACACCCGTAAAATAACTGCCAATGCTTTAGTTTCAAGAAAAAATGTTCGCAGGTTTGTTTTTTCGAATTATATAAAAAATTGAAGCAGGCCGCTTAGTTCAGGGGTCAACATATGGAATATTAAAGCATCCAGACGCTTTGTAATATAAGTGTGAGGCAGCATAGTGAAGCTAATGCAACTTGGGGATTTGGAGGGGACATTGTAAGCCCCCTCTAGTGGCTACAAGGCAGAGCCCTAGAAGGTTTTGCTATTTTAGACCTTTTGCAGAGATTGAGTAGCTACTTAAAGCATCTTTTAGCAATGCATCACACTATGAGGAAAATGCAACTACACATCGAAAAGACGCAAGTGGAGCATCTAGCTATCTAGTGACCACGCTAATTGTACAGGGCATAGCATTATAAAAAACTTCTGAAACAGCCGTTTAACAACTTCCTGGCAATGATTTTTAGTCCTTACGCTTTTCTAGTGGTGTTCTTTCAGTTCTCACAGATATCAAATGATGCACAATCTTTTTTCGATGTTAATTTATATTTATACGCATTTCTGAAATGTTAATTTTTCTAGCTCTGACAAGTAATGTTACTTTTGCTTTTATCTCTGACAGTTTTCTAGTAATCATATTCTTTCAATTCATACACCTATCTTACGGCTTTCTTACGAAGTTTTTTTCTAATTTTCTCTTCTTTCTAGCAACAATATTTTGTTCATTCTTACCTAATTTTGTTGCATACTAGTCCTGCTCACGTTTTTATTATTATTTGATCTTTTTTTTTGTTCTCAGGGCTTTCAAGTTATATCATTTTCTTCAGTTCTAACAGCTTTCTGCCTACGTTTGTTCAATTCTCTCTTCTTTCCAGCAAAGGTATTGTTTATGTTTCTTACGGCTTTCTTACTATGTTATTTTAAATTCTAAGGGCTTTCTAGCAATGTCAGTTACTATGTGTACAGTCTTCCTGTTATCTTCATTCTTCTTATAGCTGTTTTTGTCTCTGTATATCAATGCTTAGTGCATGTGCACTATTCATTTTTCTCGTGAGAAATTTAAGCAGAGGCTCTTTCCTTTTCTCCCTAATTTTTGGCCTATCTCTGACAAAGAAAATAGAAAGGAACACTGAAACAGCTCAACTACAAGAAAAAAAGATTGCTAGAACAGCATACAAACAAAAAAAAACAAAAAAAAATAGTAGAAGAGTGCAAGAACACAAAGAAAGAATTCCTTGAATAGCATAAAAACGACAACTACAAAAATGGATCGTTGCCATCATATAAACTAGAGAAAAAAAAGATCGCTAGAGCAGAGTAAGAACAAAAAAAAGACTGCTAGAACAGACGGATAACAAAAACGGAAGGCTAGAGGAGCTTAAGAAGCACTAGCAAAGATTACTTCAATTGATAGCGTAAGAACAAAACCAACAAAAAGATCGCAAGGGGGCCGTTCACACCAAACTTCAGAACCTGAATATCTCTTGAATAAATCTGAGTTCCTTGTTCACAAAAGAAACAGAAGCCACTGAGTTATTCCGATTTATGATGAAACACTACACATGAGTTTGTACATGAAAAATGATGCTAAATGCAATAAGTTTAAACAGGAGAAATGGAAAATAATCATCTCCTGGGGGCGGCCGAGCACTCCCACCCTTTCCAGAGTGAATGATTTGCCGATAAGAAGGACAAATATCAACAGATAAAAAAGAGGCTTAAAAACTGACTGGACCACGAGGAATTACAGTTGTCGGCATCGTAGCAAAATGGACGCGTGCGGAGTAAATCCTGAATTTTTTCGAGCAACAACGACCATCTGGGCGCCACCACTTGAGACTCTGACTGTGGCTTTAAACATGACGGGCGCCCAACACTCAGCTCTACCCAGATGGTCAGATTGATTTGATAGTGGAAGAGCCTGTGCATGCAACACCTGGAAAACGAACGCAACAAGCAAGGGTGCAAACAAGAGTCAAATAAACCACAACCACAAGAACAAGAACAACAACCGCAACAACAAAAGCAAACAAAAGCTAACATAAGTGAAACAAAAAACAAAACAAAACGAGAAACAACACTTAAATGCTGTACGCCAAAAAACAAATAACAAAAAAATTGGGCATAAAAAATTGCAAAATAATTGATTCCCTAAAACACAATGCGGTTTATACAACACAATGTATGCAAAAATTCAAAATTGCAAAAAGATCATAACTGGCGATACAAAACAACAAAAGGATGCAACAAGTTTCCAGCAATAAACGAGACAAAGCCCTTCAGTCTGCGCGCTCATAAAACAGAATGTATGAGGTGGCATTTGAGAGGTCTGAAATGTTGGCTTTGGAGGCGCCAGCGTTATTGCACATAAGCCAACATCCCGCCCTTGGGCAAATCACGTATGCCCAGTAATGGCCACCAGCCGTCAAAGAACCAGAATGGTTTATACTGGCCACCAAGCGAACAAGTCGGACGAAAGAAACTGTATCATCCACACAGACAGGCAAACGAACAGCAGGAATACCTTCTGACAGGCAGTGCACAGGACGTGTGTCCTTGATAAGCTCTCCCTTTGACAATATATGATCTTCTAATGTGAAGAATTAGGACCTTTCCTGCCTGAACGACCTGTGACTCCTTGGTGCTGGTCTGGGGACATTCGCATAGGGGACATACCCAAGCATTATCAACTGACAAGATCTCGGATAACAGCAAGGAATCCATACATGAGCCGACAGTATCCTGGATGGGAACATAAACGATGTCAGCTTTTTTTCCGTAATAGATGATGTTAAGCAGGTGTCACACGAGATGCACATACGGACAATGGAGCTGATCATATCACTGACTGCAGCAGAGGCACCTTTCAATTCGTCCAGAACAAACTGGAGAACTTCGGCAGCATCTTGCTGAGTATTGAAATAGAACTCAGCAGTGCGCGAGCGAGTAATGTGCCTTGCAAGAGAATTAACAAAGATACTAGGGTCGACTGTACCTGAACTTCGGCATAACATAGAAAAGTCAACAGCCTTAGCCACAGGAGAGAGCAAAGCACCTACTGAAGCAAGGTGGAAGCTCAACGAACTGGTAACACTTAACGCTTGCAATATCGCACTGGCATAACATGTGTTGCCTTTATTGGAAAACCCAGGGCGTAACTGATACAGTTGAGTTCTGTTGGTGGAAATGTTTTGTGCCGCTGGTAGTGCCCTGCAAAATTCTTTCCTTTTGCATCGGTATGCTTTGGAGCTGAGTCACATGGTGCACCTAGTTCAGAGCAGTTCCACAAGATATTCTCACGAGCTATCCAGATGCAAAAGGAGCATTCCATTGCTAAGTGGCTAAAAGATTTTGCTGTTGTGGAGGCCGATTTGATGGGGAAATCAAGTCAAGCACGATGTAAGGGAATGAGCACAGTAGCCCCTGCCCCCAACCTCTACAGCATGAGTGACCCAGCCATGTTTTTCAATTATTGTAGTAAGAGATTTGTACTTGGAAATTTTGCTGGAGAGCCAAGAGGGCATGTTTTCTTCGCAAGGGCAAGACAGCTCAACCATATGACCTGCTTTAGAGTGTTGGAAAAGATGACTATGTCTGGGTGTAATTCAGTGATAGCGATGTGAGGTGGGAACACGTAAGCATCTGAAAGGTCCGAAATGAATTTCCAGTCCTCAGTGAGGTAAAAAAGGCCACTGACCCGACACTGACTTTGCTTCTTGTTATGAGTGGCTTTTCCGAAAGTAACTGATGGAGACTTGCCATTGTCTTCTTGCCGGATGCTGAGAGCATAAGCCTTGAGATCGTCAAGGAGCTTCTACAGAACGGAATTGTGGCGGAACGTAAAGCGTCCCTGCTGCAAGGCAACTTTACTTCCGGAGTGGACACTATTTTGCTGACATGACATGAGACGAGTGTCGCATGAATATCTTCAAAGATGCCATAAAATAGGTCGAGAATCAATTGAACAGTAGATAAGCACAATAGATTTGGCAGGTAAAAACTCAAGAACTACAAAGGTCTAGTGAAATAAAAAACGCAAGCAGTTATCAACTTGTGTGCACGCATGCAGAAATATTGAGCTCCAGTTCAAGAGAGCAGGACGTCTGATAGATAAGTAGAGTGAACGAAGACTGGGAAGTGACTGTGCTCAGAGCTCTGGCTCAAGCTTCTCCATGAGTATTTTGCATGGTGTGCGGGATAGTCACACGCCAAGTCAGGTATTTTGAAAGTTTCACGTGCAATTCGCACGCAGCTCTGACAGCTAAAAAACCTATTCCCCGAGTGGGAGCATTACCTTGGTACTAACTAACATCATGCAAAGAAATGAAAGCTCTGATGGCACGGCAAATGGCAGTCGTTAGCAGGATACCTCTCCACTAAACGACAGACATTCACTTCCAATTCTTGGAACGTAGCCATGAGCCATGCTCCGAGGGGCAGGCAGCGCAGATCAAAAGTGTGCGGGGGACGTACAGTGAACCCCAAACACACCACTTGACTTATGCAGCGAACATAAGCCAAGTTTAGCTAACACTATTTTCATCTACACAGACAGCCATCCACTGACGGTCTTCCCGTAGGTCAATCATTTTCAATAATGTACTACTTATGGCGGTCAGATACACAAGATAATACTATGCGCATGTGTTTCTACGCATTAACGCTACATTGCCCTTGTTTGATCGATAATGCATCACGTTCTGATACACGGCAGATGCATGGGTTTTGGTTGACTAGAAATAGTCCCCTTTAAATCATAATTAGTTCACAAAATTATCAAGTCAACTCTTCCTTTACCCATGTGAGTGCATATTGAGCAAAGCGACTAGTATTTTATGGCTGTTGCAAGCTTTTTCTTTTGCTACCATATGATTGACAGGTAGGCGTTCTATGTAACGCATAACTCCGGGGGTTGCATATTTCTCTTTATGAACCCATTCAGCAAATTATTTGCGATTATCTGTGTTACCTGTCACCTGCGTTGAAACATTTACCCCCGCGACAATTACTGTATATACATACTGAAGACAACAACCTAAACCATGAAGCGTTGATGAGACTCGGGCATGTAAAGAATAGAGTGCGAGATTTCATCGCAACCAGGAATATCTAAGGAGAAATATAGTGACATTGTGCCGAAAAATGCTAGTCCCTTCGTGGGTTTGTCGGTCAGACTGCAGTTGTGTAACAGATGAGAGTTGCTGCGTCGTGAATGTTGGAGTTAGAAGGGACTATGCTAGTCAAGGGTTTTGGTTAAAACAATCCATTCCTCATCAATCTTGTTTCCTTTCCGGTCCATTCTACCTGTCTACTGCAACTTGAAATGGACAAACACTATGATACGGATCTGGAAACGCACTTCGAATTTACCCCCATTCTATTTAGTCATCAGATGCAATATCAATGTGTAAATTTCACTATCTATTCAATGCGATCATATGATCAGAACAGAATGCCGGAGCAGCAAGGAATGCAAGCGAATGGCTTGATCTTTTAGCAGATAAGGGAGGGACATTTGAAATAGGACATTCGTGAGATTAGCAAGGAATCTCAAAACAACATTTTTGGCATACGATGATAAACTTTTCACATGCGATGGTGTGCCATGGATTTGCACGCGATAGTAACGTATGGCGTGTACTACGGTGTTTGAGTGCGATCGCACGCGACTCACAGAGAAGCTTGCTGGGTCTTACAAGAAAGCCGGAATAGATAATGGTTGATACATGCAAATCAAGATTCGGCACGTTGTCAAATTTTGCAACTCCTATATTTTGACTGACAGTTTGTTTGATGCACTTGCGATTAGGAGTACCTAAAGGGGATTTTTCGCTTGCAATTTTTTGCTTAACTCGCAAAAATAAATCCACTTAAAATTTATCAAATTCAAGTTTAGCCTGACAGAAAGCAAGTGCAACTAACTTTTTGATGGTTAATCAATAACAATTTACTCGAAGTCGTTCTTTCTCTCAGTTCACCTGTTGATAACTGAATGTGCATTCACTAAATTACTTCCATACATTTTCCCTGTAAATCTCCGGTTCGCAAAAATTTATCCCTCTAAGGTATATCATAAATAGGAGCATTCGCTACAATTTGCAATCCATGTGCACTAGATTGACATTAAAGAAAAAGATAGAAGAGAATGGAGCGGGAGATTCCAAACCAGGAATTTCTATTATCCATGGTTAGATTTAGATTACGCAACTAGTTTTGCAACCGTCCTCTTCGTACCTGGTGGCTGGGGAGAAGGGAGCTATATCCAGATACCATTTCGGGAATTGCTTCACATAGGAAAACATTCTAAACGGGTACATAAATAGACTGTTTGTAACCTGGGACCAGATCCTACCATTCCTCTATACTGGAGCTGCTCGCTCTTGGTCATGAGAGGAAAGGAGGAAAAAGGTGAGCACGAGGAAATAGGCGAGTAGCCCCCTATACAAATAAAGAGGATCTAGTCTCAGTTCAACTGTTTGGTGCAAGAGCGGGAAGAATAAATAAGTTTTCAACCACATCTTTTTATTCAATGCAGCATTTAGCAAGTAGTCCAGCGCATAAACAGGGCAGATATAAACATCGATAACACAAAATAGAGTTCATCTCTTATTACAGACTTATTCAAGTTCTGTTATTGATTTTCACATTTGTTGTAAACGGTTTATGAATACTAGTGGTAGAAGTTATACTTACGTATATTATATATAGCCATACGTCGGTGCAGACGGCCCCGGATTACAGCTTTAGAACAGATTCTGCAAGAGCTCTCTGAAGAATTCTGCAAGACAGCTATTTTTAATAAGATAATAAACACACAATCCGCCATATCAGAACTAAAAACAAAGAGATAAAAACCTCAAATCATATTTTGCATAAAGCTTTTTGACCTTCAGGCCATCCTCAGGTGCCTACAGTGTCACATAAAACTTATAAACATCTTCATGTACTCTGGCAAATCTCATAAGAATGCAATTAGGCATAACTTACTGTTCCCCATAAATGTATAGATGAATAAAACTAAGTGGTAAAACTATAAAAATACATAAGAGAGAAATTAAGGCTCATAAAATACTGCTTCTAAGAATCATGAAAGAATGAAAATGTTTAAGCTTCCAACAATAGTTACTTCCAGCGTTTCGCCATTCAGATTTTATCTCTGGTTGACTAAATATTATTTACTCGTTCTATACCATATAGAATACTCGTTCTTTTCTTTCTTTCAGCAAACTTGTCATGTGCTAGCAATAATATTTGCTAGCCTGGCAACTCTAATGAATGAATTGCAGAAGCCATACATTTGTAGAGAGTACGGAGATACTTGGGTTTATCATGTAGTCAGGGTCAATTTCGGTCTTGAGGCCTGAATTTTCCTTCAAGGGAGACATCCACTCAAGACAATGGTTTTCCGAGTATGCCTCCAGCCTCATGTAGATCACAATCGCCCCATAAGCTCAGCAACATCAATATCAACATATCAGTATCTGGAAAAAACATACCTGAAAGAAATAGCATTCAAGGAATACGAAGACACCAAACATTTGAAAATGTTACACCATTCCAATTCAGAACTGCAAAATACACACAAACAAAGATAAACACTGGCAAAGAGTGGATGCTACCAATGTCTAAGCATTCACGAATATCATAACGATACTCCATCACCAACAACAAAAGGCAAAAACTATTGACATAACTAAAAACATGGCAGAGCACTATGCTTTAACCACATGGCAGACTAAAACAAAGCAAAACAACCATAAAGAGAAGCTATGAATAAATATGCGCTTGTTGTACTTTTCAGCTCTTTGAATTTGAAGGCAGGTTTGGTAGACGTCTAGTCTGTCGTTATCACATGCTGCATGCTCCCACTTTTCCATAGAAGTGTCAATCACAAACCAAAACAAACACTAGCTTAGCCTCGAATTCTGATTAATCGCAAGATCTGGCTGCACCGCTGGCGGCGCAGAAACAGGTTACTATCTCATAAAGCAGGCACACGGGTCGACAGTGTGGGTTTGTTTTGGTTTGACGAATTCAAATCTCTCTCGAGTTAATAAAAAAATTGGCACAGCAAGGGTTTCAGGCTCTTTCATCACTAATAACAATGATTGCCAACAATCAACCAGAATCAATAAGCAACTTGTTATTTGTCCTAGTTGGCGACAACCTCAGTCATGCTAATTTAACCCTATTGTGTATGGAGTCATTTTGGTCTTCTTACGTATGGGAGGGGACCAGGGGGTTGATTCTGGCCCCCAACCCCTTGTATCTCCGGATTGACTATAGCCATGACCACCAAAGTTGGTATGATGATAGACCAAAATGCAATGAACAATTTGAAGTCATCATAATTTATAAAGCTTCATTAATTATTCAGCAACGTCATCATAACTAGTAGAGGGTGCCTACTTATGCCAAGTTAAAAAAATGTGCATAATTAATTATTTTAACGCAATTTTGCTTGTATTACATTCCAATGGTCCTATATGACTAAAAATATTTAGCTCAATTTTTTTTAAATATTACAAAAACGGTAAAACCTACGAACCTGAAACTTTTTGACTTTTTCAGGCATTTCATTTCGATAGGGCGGCTTACTTGTCGAAGGTGGGTAGAAAAATTTTACAAAACCATTTTTTCGAATTTTTCATTTACTTTTCCCATAAAATTTGGCTGACACATCCTGAAACTTGTCAGAAATGCAGCATATTTCTACACTTTATGATTTAGTACCACAAAGCATGCCTTCTGCACTTGAAACACTTCTACATGACTTGAAAGTGAGGGTATGCTTTTCTAGAATTTTGCAATTTATAATGGAAATAAAAAAAGTGTGGTCACTTTGGGACCCTGCCACTACTTTTTAGATGAAGAAAGGTGTAGCTGTAATCCTGCCAAGTTTGGAGGCTTCACGATGCTCCAGTCAAATTTTAGAAGGGGGGGGGGTCATATTGACCCCCCCCCCCCCATGGTGAAATGAAATAGGGGACTGAAATAAGCCAGGCTAAATAGGGTTACGTTCCCAAACTTCTTTGTTTCAGCCTTTTCATGGAATTTATGTGCTGAAAGTGCAAAAAATTACTCGCATGTCAACTGGCCAAAGGCCGATATCTCGTGAACGAGTGAATGAAATTGAGCCAAATTTGGCCAAGATATGCGTAAAATCGTGTAACTAAAAGCCTTAAAAAAGCAAGTCGTAGGCTAACTTAATTTTTGAGATATTTTCCGAAAACCCGCAAAGGGAATCACCCCCCCCCCCCTCTACAGAATAGGGCTAATAGAAAAAGTAGAAATGCCGAGAGTAACCAACGTCCTATCATTCCTAGACAACGCCTTTTCATTTTATATAGGTATCATGTAATTATTATCACATTAGGTATTTATCATGACACCACACACATGTAGAAGACAAATGAAAACTTCACATGTAATCAATTTAATTGCCGATTCCAGTTTAAGTGCGTTTCACAGAAAAAACACTGACATCAGAAAACTACTCTCTAATCATGTAAACATATAATGAGCCAGGCTTCCAACAATGTGAAGGAATCCAATAACCTGCAGGTGCATGGCAACTGACAACAACCCTTCTTCAGCATCAAATCAGCATAGAAATGGATTTGCATACAAATTCACCTAAAGTTAAAATACACAATGAATTCATGCACCACATACGACGAAATCATGTTCAATCCTGCATATTCTAAAAAATAGGATCACACTAAATCCATATTATGAATGATAAACCACTTTCAAAGAACCTCTCTCAACATGCATGTGCAGTAACAACTAGATAAAAATCAAAACAAAAAAAACTCAAATCATTTCAAAATATACATAGAAAATTTCATTAAAATACATTACGCATAATAAAATCATCGTGCTGATGCTAACATTTTTCATGTTTGTGCCAGTTCTCTGTTGGTATAATAACAGTTATTCCTGGAGAATCTTTACTGTATGGTCAAAAATATCAAGTTGCATTTCAAGAAGTTGAGCACTGAGCAAAATTGGCACAAACATGTGGAATTTTACACCACAGAATTATCTTTCTGCATTCCATTCACTTTGAATCAGTTTAAGGTAAATCTGACCAATACTTTGTCTCAAAATCTATCTATAACCACCTCATGGCATCCTGGGAGTTACGCGGGAACGTTCAATCCTGATTGGATTACCACCTACATTCGGCAGAGCCCAGTTGTAATGCAAGAAAATTTTAAATGATACGTGATGTGATATCTTCATATACTACTGAGGCTTAAAGGATTAAAAAGAAAACTTTTTAAATGAGCATTCTGAGAACTTATCTGTGAAGCTGATGGAAAAAATCGACTGCGTCAAATGCACAAATTACTTGCAACCTTTTGACACATCTCCAGAGAGCAAATCAAACATTCAACAGTGGATCATACTGTCATCATAAGCAATAATTCCTTTAAAATTCAGGCAGGTCCGCTTCATACTTTCAATAGTATACTGATGGACATTCATGGAGAAATATATATAATATTGGATAATGCTTTCCTCTGCGCCCAACATTGATGATAACATTTTCTTAGAGGGCCAAGCTATCACTGCAGGACTGCACATCACGAGGATAAACTGTGGCAACAAGAATGCGACATGAGAATAAAAAAAGCAGGGCTGTACAAGGAATGTCAATACAACGCATCACTACTTGGCCAAAAAATATTGATTATCCACAGGCAAGATAAGAAATTTCATAGTCCTGCCACCTCAAAATGTTTTCGTAAGAGACCACGCATGTAGCAAATACATGATGCTACAGATGAACCTTCTAACTATTTTCTAACAAAGCTTCGTCACAGCAATGCATATATTCTGTAAAGAATAAGACTGCAGAACAGATCAAATTAAAAGAACTGCAACTTGCAGCAATACATTTGACATCATTACCCTCTCTTTTGACAGATCTAAAATGAACTTGGTCATAGAAACACAAAATAGAATCTAAACATGCAAAATACTACAAACATGCATAGTGAAAATCCTGCAACAAATACAGAGAGAATATATCAAATCGCTGCCAGCCGAAAATATGGCATCATCTCTCTATTTACAAATCACATGAACTAGCCATAAAAGCATACCATGTAGTGTTTAAAACATGCTCAGACGGGGATAAAAAAAATAGGCGTACGGGCGTACGATGGTACGCCTAGCGTTCTTCTTCATACGTCGAATATTCAAAGAAGCATACGCACACCATAATTTATATTTCAAACAGTGCCAGAGATAGACCATAGTTAATAGAATCCGATTCCATTAACTGTGAATAGACGTTGAGAAACAACAACAATGGACAAAGACTTTTTTAAAGGCTTATGGTAATCCACGGAATGAAACGGAGTGAGATTTCACAGAATGAGATTTCACGGAATCAAAACAATGCCAGGAGAAACATTGCAGACCATATTGTATGAACAGGATTTATATAGCTGAGTTCAATAAAGTATAAAACTACGATAACGTACTCTGGTCAACTGCATGTTATGTGGACGTTTCGGAAAAAAGGTTGATTCAATACTTTGTCCTCAACAGCCTGTAAAGTACAAGGCACGACCGACAAGAACACGTGCAATCAGACAAACTCTAGACGGGGGTCAAACTATTTTGCGTTGGAAACGAGTTTGTTTTCGATTGTCTGAGTTGTGATTCGTTGATCATGATTGCAATCATGTTTTTAATTGGTCATGCACAAACAATCAATATTTTTTCCTTCAATCTAAACAATAAGCAGGTTCGGATTGTCTAACCATCTTTAAACAGGATGTGGAGCAATAGGCCAGAAGAAGTTAAATGAGATTTCGTGGATATACTTGCCGTCGGGCCCAAATCAATCGCCGAAGTACCAACGTCCTCCACCTTAAGATGAATTGCACTTAAGGAAAACATAACTGTGTACAACTGGTATCTTGGAAAATATGCATCATCATTTTACCCCCAGACAAAGTAAGAACTCATCATTGGTGTCTGCAGGTTCGTTTTCTACTGATAATGTAATGAGGCAATGAAAAAGTGAACTTTGTTATTATTAAATAAATTGAATTAGTGTAGACAAGCAGTTCTCCACTATATTTAGCTGTCTGTAGCATAGTTCTGGGAAATTCATGTCTATTCCAGGAATTACCACTCTAACGATTCCATGAAATCTCATTCTGTTCCGTTCCGTGGATTACCATCAGCCTTTTCCTGACGCTTATCATGCGTGCCATGTAGGTTTAGATTCCAAACTATCGTCATCAATTTCTTTTGGAACACCTGTTCATAATGTTTACCTTTCTCGCGCTGGACAGATGCTATGATAGTGATAACGATCACTGCATTTTCCTCATTATTCATTTTATTGTTCTTTTTCTGGCTCCCCCGCCAAGAAGTGAGAGAGACCCCCACAGGGTAAAAATTTATTCATTTGCACTCTGACTTATCAAGCATGATTTATGTCGCATTTGTTATGTTCTGTAAAATACCACATTTCGTACGGACAGCACATTTTCAAAAGGGCTGAAATGATCGACGGCCGTACATTCGAAGCTGTTTGTTTTCTTGAAAAGCTGATAATCTCGCAAATCAGTGAAGGCGCATACTACTGTCAGGTATGTATTCAAGTTTTAGAATGATCCATCTATTGGGTTTAAGCTTGCATTAGTTGATGCTGCTTTAGCTATCTGAAATGATCTGTTCCACTAGGTAGGTCTGGACTTGATTGATTGCCGACATTTACCAATAAGAATTGTACGTGGCATCTGCTGGCATAAGCTGTGTTCACAGTCATATTTACATGTGTACAGTCACACTATATACAGTCCAAATGAATTCATTAACTTTCACTAAGAATTTCAAAATAGAAATCAGCATTAGAGATATCTGAACTAAATTCAATTCAAACTATACAACAATAACATGAACCAGTTACTGCCAGAAGTACCAGTCGAAAAGATCTGTACAATCAACCATCTAACAAACAGAAGTATATTCACTTGCTTCAGTGACTAAATAACATTTCCACCTAAGCAGTCCATTTCATGCGTAAGACTTGTAAAAGAACCAATCTCAATAAAATGTCCACTAGGTAATAGCATACTTTTGTTTTCTAGTGTGAAAGAGTATACAACCAAGCGCACTTGACAGAAAAGCGGTCTGATGCTATGAAATACAACACTGAAATTATGAAACAGGGATTCAACTGCTACAACCGTTGGGTATGTTAAGGAATCAGGTAATAGCAAAAGCAGACCCTAGGGGTCTCTCTTCATTTTACAAATAAAGCATAGACTTACAAAGGGGCACACAAGAATAAACAGGAGTAACTGGGAACTCTGAATTGCCTACAAAATTCTTTAACTGTCATAAAAAGAGCCCAGGTTCGAAGTCTACACAAGTACACCTGATTTACTACTATCTTGATCACTGACATAATCGCTGAAATATAAATTCAAATGTATGTAAGTCCAGCCTTGACGCATCGCTTAAGCCGAAATATCTGAAAATGACCTGCAGAATGCTCTTTCGTTACTATGTTGTTATGTATGTATTTCTATATCAATTCCCATTGAGCAAATTGGTTTGGCACGATTGAAAGAGATAGAGAGAAGTGGAGAAGAAGAAGAGAAAAGAGAGCAGTGAGAGCAAGTTCGGAAGAGAATCCCGCTTCAGTAGAGAGAAGACGTGATTACAATATTGTAACTGGAATAACGGTGAAATGAGGGGGATGAGGATGCTTGAAGTAACGCCTGCAGCTCATAGTCCTTGGAGTCACTGTGTGGGTGCAAGTTATTACAAACATTTGCTGCTGATCATCAGTTTGAAGATCGCAAGAAAACAAAAGACTGTTCAGCATCAACATTCTAATTCTGTCATGCGAAGAGCTATTTTAGAAAGAACTTGAAGTAACTAAGTTATAAATAACTTTAAACTGAAACTATAATATTCAAATACGAGTATGTCAATGGCATTTTTACATCTTTCAATGTGTTTGGGACCTTTACATCGTGAAAAGCGAACCAAAGTACTGTCTACCTGCTATCATACCTGATTTTGTAAATGCCACATAATCAATCCGCTTCTCTGAATATTTAGACTGAATTCACACAAATCGAAAGATTCTTGAATGAACCAGCCATGGAAATTTGTTGACTGTGAGTGTACCTGGATGGACATCCAGGGCTTTTTAAATTAGGCGCACGCTCGTAACGCGCGCCATACGTGCACCATATCCCTGATTGAGGGGTACGAATATTCGTGCACCATACTTCAATTTCTCCCCTCTTTTCAGTCCCTTGTCCTCTTACCCAGTTGCACAATTATTGTTTCATTGTAATAAAATTATAATTCAAGTGACTGAGGAAGAATATCCTGTGAATATTATTGGCCACCAAATAGCTCCAGGACTAAAAGTTTGATGGAGGAAAAGATACAATGCAGTAAAACTCAATTCTGCAGTGTAGTCCATGCACGTAACTTAAAAAAATATGACTGGAGAAAGAGAAGGCATGTTGGCAGTCCCCGTCTAAGAGAAAAATGTTACGGCTGTATGGTGCACGCATGCGCCATATGTGGCTTTGAGACGAGCGTATTTTCGTACTCCTAGATTTAGAATTTAAAAAGCCCTGTCATCAAGTATAATATCACTGTACAATTTTAAAGGAAGACAATTGTATAACTTTCTTATTGTCTGATTGCATACATAGCAGACAGAAATATAATACTTTCAGTGTAATAATTCATAACCACTCAAGGCTTCCGGTTATGTCAAATATGCTTCATAGTACACTCCACTGCAGAGGCTCATACATGTCCTCCTGTGTCGTACCACAGCCATCTAATCTGCAAGAGAACACAATGAATGCATAATTAGCGGAAAAATCTATCTTTCGGAATAATATGCTATTTCATAATGGGGCTAAGTTATTAGTAATAGCGGGCAACAGAATTGAAATCTAAAATTGAAAATCATTTTATTCGAGACGAAGAGAAAGTGGTACAAACGATGCCATCTTAATTAAGAGGATACCTAATTCGTGAAATTAAATTCCGTGAAGTGCTTGAGAACAGGCCACCTGCGCAATCCTATTTTTTTCTGTACTGTTTTCAGCAGTTTGTGGTCAGGCAACATGAAAAAACAAACAAAATATTTAGCCGGCTGTTGAGCAGCAATGCATATAAAAAGTTCTCATAAATGGAAAAACGAAAATAAGCAGAACATCTATAACTATGAACGTACTAGAAGGCTGCCTCCTTCTGGAAATTCATAGTCAAAATCAGAGCAAGAGACAAGACACCTGAGCCTAACCAACACAAGGAAAATATTGAGCATGAATTCCTATCGCAAATGCTGAAGGCATAAGATAATCACATTCGTGCGTAAAGTTTTCTCCTAAACTGAGCTCAAACATATCATATGAATTCACTAATTGATATTTATCATAGGAAAATCAACTGCAATGCCGCTGACAGTATGTTGAACGTAACAACACATTTGTGACAAAGCCGACACACTGTATCTTAGAACTAAAAAAAAATACATATCGAAGGTTACACCAGGATGTGCTTTGACTGTTGTATGATCAATCCAGGTATAAATACAAATAACAGTCCACAGAACTTAACACAAATACAAAAGAAACTCAGGATCAGTGTAGTCATAAACTTCAGGACCATAGTCAGGTATTAAGTTCCACTCATAACAATACCTTAGTCCTTTCCAATTTCGCCTGTCTTTAATTCTCACCCCTAAAGGGAAGATAAGTAAAAGGGTCGAATTGCAAAATTATTTGACAAGGAGGGGGGGGGGGGGGGGGGGGGGAAAATTAAAGG
>JAOBRC010329795.1:0-13085 GCA_027575255.1 Scolionema suvaense
GTCAATGATATCTATCCTGAAGCTATGGCAACTCTGGAGTCCTTAGGTGCTGATTCGGTAGATTCCCCTCATCTTGTTGCTGAACAAGTATCTACAATTATTACTATGCTTCCATCCAGGTTAGTTGATCTTGAATTACTTTAAGTGTTTTTGCTTCTGTGCCTACTTATTTGCTTAGATTGGACTGTCAATCTCTTCTTTTGCTGCATAACCCAAGAATAGAAAAACTTAAAATAATGGCACAGTTTCTCAGGGTTCTAAACCCTCACCTAAAACAATTTACCTCCACCTGCCTATATCAAGGCCCACCTACATGTTTCAGACCTGACCAAGTTGTGCTAGTACCATTCATTTTTGAAGTTCAGCCATAAATTATAAGATTTCCAGCAATAAAGGTCATCAATGCAACGTGAACCGAAGAACATCAACATAAGTAAGTAGTGATATGCATGAAACAAAGAATGTCTCAGGCTTATCACTGAGAGGCAAGGGATCTCTTGCCCTCTCTTCAGCATAGCACTAAATTTCACCAGGTGAGCTGTCTTTCTACAAGAGAATGAAAAATGTTTTTTGTTTGTTGTGTAGCTATTATTACTTCTTCATGAATTTCAAAACTATTTGAAATTATTTTGTAAATGGCTTAAACCCTCTGCATGCTGTTTGTTTGAAGAGCTGTAGGCCATCAGGGGTAGAGCTGAGTGTCAGGTACCTGTAAAAAGTGTTTCAAGCCAAAGCTACAGTCTCAAGTGGTAGGGGCCTAATGTTTTATTTTTTATCTATTACTTAGTAATCTTGGTCCCGTTAGCTCAGGTTTGCTTGTTGATTTAGTGCTGTCTTCATCATCAACAGGCCTTCCACACCCTGCAAGAGGGTGGAAGTATTTTCATACCGCTTCCACACCCTGCAAGAGGGTGGAAGTATTTTCATACCGAGCTGCGCCATCTGTGCTCCCAAATGACCCGGATTTTTAAAAGTAGCATTCGTCACAGCTCCTGTTGTGTAAATTCATTCTCTCAGGGTTATCATGTGCAAAATAATTTATCAATGATGTAATGATTTAATTACACCGGCTCACCCTAACCAATCCAAACTCACTTAAACCCATTTATCTGATCTTTGCTTTCACTCAGGCAAGTGAATGATACTTAGTTCCAATCTCAGTCATGCATTTGCTAATATTTATTGCCACAGACTATAACCAATGAGCTACAGCTTTGTTGCTAGATTGCACCAAGAGCAAATCGTTCTGTATAGCAGCGTTAAGTATAGAGCATAAAAGGGACATTCGACCATCCTCTGTGTGAAGTGTTTAGTTCCAAACATTTAGTAGGGTTGACTTAGGACGAGGGCTTGTCTCCTATTGTTGATTCCATCATTATTTTAGCTTTGGAGCCGAAAGTGACAACCTTCCTTCAACTCCTACTTTGTATAGACTCTCAATTTATTGATTTATTCACTCGCCAATTTGGTATTAGTTTTCTTGAATGGCAGGGGTGCTATCCTGATATGAATTCTTAGCAGTGTATAGTTAAGCTTCCTCTGAGTGAAGATTACAGCAGGCTTCTATTCAAGCATTCTTGGTGGGATTCTGTTTTTTTTTATCAAGATTGAGTTTTCACCTATTTTGTGACTCCTAGAGGACCTACCATACTTGTGGTAGGAAACAAAATTTTTTGTCCCTAGAACGCTGGGAAGTCCCTTTCTCAAACAAAAAATGAGGTAACAGTAAAATGTGGTGAATACTTGTTAGGATTCCCCAGAATTTTGTGCAAATTACAAATACCGTAATTATCTGAAAGAGCACCCCGGCTTAAATGAGCGCCCCCCTCAAATAAGCGCCCCTCTTGACAGCTGAAAAATTTTATGAGCGCCCCGGCCTAAATCAGCGCCCCCCCTTAAACCAGGAAAGGGGTGCTCATTAGGAAATTTGTTATGTATTGTGTGCATAAGTCATCAGATAGCTTATAATAGTGACGAACAAGAGAAGAATTATTTTCAGTTAGATACCTGGCCCTCATTCAGATAATTGCGGTAATACCTAAGGTGGTACTTAGCAATCACCATGTTGAACCAGGAAAACATATATACCCTGATTTCTACTCCTATCTAACCCAATCACAAGCACCGATATTTCTGGTAGCACCTGTAGCCAAATACAGAGTATAAGTTTACGTTTAACCAGGAAGACCAAGTGTTGTTTCAGCACTGCTGTCAATGAAGCCTGGTCATGCTTATCTGAGTGAATATCTGAGACATTCTTTTAGAATACATACAGAGAGGTATTGGTATATTTACTCTGATACTTGAACAGCATCGATGACTTTTCGCACTTGATAGTTCTTTCCCTGCATCAATCTTGAGATACTTTTTTCTACCATACATAGGGAAGTTGTGTGTCATCATTGAATGAGGGTACCTCCAAGAATAGGCATCTGCTACAGAATTCCCAAGAAAGAATTTTTCATTTTGCTTCAGCTAAGCTATAGAGTTGTAGATGCTATATAATACCCTGTAATGCCCTGATTGTCTTGGATGGGGTTCGGAACTAATTTGATTTGATATGAAATCAATATATTACTATAGCCTTTTTGTGCAAGTAGATCGTTTCTCTACCGATCTGTGTCACAAAAGCGACCATGCAAAGAGGCTAATGTTCAGATCTTGCTCATGTAAAAATGAAGACACCCCTGGCCTTTCACTTTGATAGGGTTAGCCAGTTTTTAGCCAATCTGGAACCTGAAGAGGTTTGAAATAGGAGTAGCTCACAACGACTCGTAGGATCCCAGTTGCATATTGCTCAAACTGGCCATTCCAAATTCTCTCTGAGTACGTCTCTGGCTATTGAACGTCAATTTCCATTTCAATACTTATGTGAGTGCTAAGTTAATGTACATTGGGAGAACTAAATTTTATTAGCAAGTGTGAAGGTTTACAAGAGTGTGGATTGTTGTTTTGTCTGCCCTATTTGGAATGGCAGTCAACTGAAATCTGTGCATATTCTCTAGAAATCTCTGTACAAATCCAGGACAATGTTCTATGGAAGCAATGTTCCAAAAAGGTAGCGGTGTCGGCAGTAATCCCATGAAGCGAAATATCAAATAGAAACTGTGGTACTTCTGAACTTCAAAATAATTTCCATGATCAGGTTAGCCGTTCCAGTGGAAAAATTGATTTTCTCTCGAAGCAAGTTTTAGGTGAAGTTTGACCATGGCACGTCTGAGAGATGTTTGATGAGGTGATACTCTTTAGTGCTTACTAATACGAGGGGCGACAATATCAGAGGGGTTTTACATATCTGCGAGAATAAATATTGTAGGGGTCACTTGTTCAAAACTTAGTAGCGCTGTAATTATCGCAATGAAATTATATTAAAGTGAAATAATCACTGAAGCCAAGAGAAAAACGACTAGATTTCAAGCAGTTATTTTCTGAAGTTCTAAATGTACTTCATGTCATTTTTGTGCATCTGAACTTTGATTTCAGTGTAAGATTTCTTGAATGCATTGACAGCTGTAGATGAAGGGAAAATAAAATTTTAAGAAAACCCTTGCCATGTCCAGGCATGTGTGTAAGTTTAATGTTGACTAAAATAAAATTAGCAAAACACAGGGAACTCTCCAAGGTTGGCACTACCCTTGTACCAGTCCTCAAGACGATTTTTAGTCTGATACTAAAATAGGACGATCATGATTAAAGTGCATAATCCATCTCAATATGATCAATTACTGCTTGAATGTATGAGCATAGTTTCTAACCTTACTAATCAAGAGAAACGATAAGTACCAGTATCATCGAGCAGTTTTTATTGTTTGCATGCTGATATTTATGAAGCGTCCATGCGTTTTTCCAGTATTCACAAATTTGTTGCTTAATTTTCAGCCCAGAAGTGAAGGAAGTATACAATGGTGAAAGTGGGATATTGAGGTACTTCTATTATCTGTTTTTTGTCTTGTACTATTCATTTTGACTTCTCGTGATGTCTCACTATGCGGAAAATTATCGTTTATGCGGAAAATTATCAGTTATCTATGTTTTAGATTCAGATAGAATTTATAAAAATTTTGCAACTGTTTACTGCGAATGTTCTAGTCACATGCGCCACTGTAAATGTAATGACTTGTGCGAATTCCTTGGCCATTGCATTGAGACGAAGAGCCAAACTGGTAAGATATTTGCAAGTTTGAAGTGACTCTCCTTTCGAGGCTACGATGTCCAAGTCATTCATATGGCTTACTTTCATGTTAATAAGAATTAGTGCAACCAAATTAGATCGGACCACTATATGGTACCAAACCCGATCAAATTGAGCTTTAGAGGTTATGGTTTTCTTGTCCATAACCTAGTTTGCAATGATGTAGCGCACGATTGTGTGAATTGTTGTGTACAAACAGAGTTCATGTTTTAAAGCAGTACTGAAATGCAGCATTTGATGTTGAAATGCCAAAGAAATATGGAAGGATCCAATCCGTTACTTAAACTGCTTTCAACAAATGAGGCTCCCATAAGGTTAGATGGATACCTCATGTTACCAATATTCAAAAAACCGGGACATGTTTGACAAGCATTACATATCTGCGTAGTGCTAGTCTAGAGAATATTCTGACAGACTAAGGACTTTCGAAAAGACAGAGATTCTAAAGATACAGGGTGAGCTCCAATCCTTGTAAATTATTGACTACGTAAAGCATTCATTCAGTGTTCGATTTCTAGTTTCCGTCGACTTCAACTCAGAATGTGTAAGCATGTGCATGAGTATCAATGTTTCTCATATGATATTGTGGAATGAACCGATTGTTGTAAATGAGATTGGATTCTTAATCTTGATGATTTCCAATCTTTGAGTTGGTTTTGAAGGATTTCAAGGGAAATCAAAGACAATAAAGTGTTTTGAATCAAACCAATCATTTCATTCGATGGCCATTTACATCGTCACTGTCACCAGTTTCTATGTTTTCCCTGTATTTACTGTCACCACGTTTTCGCCTTCTGTTCACTGCAGCAGCCACTCTGCCTAATGTCGCATGGAGAGAAAAATTCTTGAATAGTTGAAATACCTGCTAATGAAGCATGTCTTGTTCATTCTAGGACTGTGCGACCAGGCACTGTTATGATTGATAGCAGCACAATTGATCCAAGCATGTCAAAAGAGATGGCTGAAGCTGCTGCAGGAAAAGATGCCACATATATGGATGCACCCGTCTCAGGAGGTATAGAGGATAAATGTCTTAGCATATTATAGGTTTAAAAATTACATGCATCTGGTGCCTTGGTATTTTGCTCTGGAATTCTTTAATGCAGCACATGTGACACAGTTTTCTTCGCGGCAATTGTTGCTGCTCATTTCCAGCACAGTCTTCCTTCATTCAAGCACGTCCCTCTGAAGTCTCCCCTGCCCCTCTGTCTTCTGCAAAGCATTTTTTTCATAAAAACGCAAAGCGCCGAAAATGTCTCTGTACAGTACAGTGACTTGTACAACATATTTAACTCTAGAAACAATGAAACTGTGGCATAACATAATATGCTGCCATTAAGTCAAACTTCTTTAGTAATTCCCTGGGCTTGAAGGTAACCTTGGAAAACATCTTTGGCCTGGACAGCTGTATGATTTCTGGACCCATTTTTCGTGGAGCCCTATCACCTCAAAGATTTTTACCATTCGCCCATAGACCCAACCTGAGCTATGCCTGACCTACCTTTTCATAGAAATAGACGTGCCAGAGTATGAGCAAAAATGTGTCTATAACCATCTTCAAGTTTGAATGTCTTCACTTTGCAATTTTGTTCGGAATGGAATAAGTCAGAACGAATTTTGCAACATATTTGAACATATTAGGGTTTAAAGGAGAGCCAATGGCAAGAAATAATTGTAGCTCAAATTTTAGCCACATGCATGAAGATTCCCTTCTTGGCAGTTTTGTTTCCCTATCGTCTTTTTTACCCTGTTGTAATTTAATTTGAATGTCAATCACCATCTTGGAGATTCGGCTGAGCAGGATGAAGGTCTGGGTTTTAGTATCGCGATAAGTTAGTGATGTCAATCCCGCTCCTGCAACACAACTGCTCAAAAGCAAACAAACTGTGCGGAACATTGAGCGAGACCGGTCCTCTTACGCAAAAATAAGATAACAATGGTCTTACTTTTCTGTTCGCAACATTATTAAGGACCAGAAAATGATCAAACAAAAATATTGAAGGTACCACTTCACCCAAAAATAGATTCCAAGCATAGCTTCATGCAATACAAATAACTGATATTCTGATAAAAAATGCTAACAATTGTTTAGACGTTATTTATGTATGGTCCCTTAGTCCTTGTAAATCATGCCTGAATTCTGTTTCTCGCCGACGACTCAAAACCATTGCACACATTATATAAAAAGGGGGAGCAAATCTGATTTTCAGATTTAGCGTAGAGCAGGTTCTACGTCACAAACATAGCTTTTCCAGGGAAAACCACGTTGATTCTCTACTGTTCAGTGCGGAAAGACCGATCAAGATGGCTGCGAGCGTGAGGATGTTAATATGCGAAAAATTGTGTGAATAAAACATCCCTGACCTAAAAAATTAGTGTAGAAGACATTTTCTCATGATTAATTTCTCCTTTAATATCACATGCCTTTAAGGCATGAAAGCAGCATGTTGATTTTTTCCCTCGAAACGCAGCTCCTACCATTGCAATTACCCTCTATCTAACTGACATTTCAGTCATCCAGACTGTAGTCTCACAGGTGGGAATGCCACTATTTCAGGTGCCTGATCAGATTTCAGTGCGATAAGTAGTAAGGTAGCAGTGAGATTAGTATCAAAATATTTTGATATTAATTTCACTGAACTAGGTTCGTTGAACAAAGGAAAGCAAGAAAGTGATGTGTTAATCACCTAAGCTGTATTGTTGTGATTGACCCGACCATTTAAATGTATTGTTCCTATGTTTCAAGAATGTCACAAGCATGAGCCTGAGCTCATTCTAGAGGTAGTTATTCTTGGAGTAGAAGTTGTATCGAGGTTGCCGTATATTCAACTTGTAAACTGGAAAGAAAACGTGGGAAATACTTCCAATCTTCTTGAAGACGAGACCCTTTCTGAAATTTACAAAATACCCCTGTCTGTATTATAAGAGTGCATGATACACTCCTAGATAGTGCCTGGTTTAAAAAATTTTCCTGACCCAAAATCATCTTTGTTTTTTACCTACTTTATGTTTGCTTCTACAAATCAACAGCTAGGTTGCTATAGCTATTTCTTCGTCCTCTGAATCGCTTGCCATGGCGGAAATGAATATATTCACTGTTGCTATAATCTTAGTAGTGGGAATGCATGATATCAAGTTACACTCACTAATCTCAGTGCGACAAGGAATTGCACAATCCAGTGACATTGAAGTAAGATGAGGCTTGTCTCACTGGTGGGAACCCCGGCTTGAGTGAAATTCTGTGCCGCTGCATGGTTCCTGTATTAGTAAGTAACTCGGTTGGAGTTAGTTCATTTTAGTACTTTTAAGTTCACCTACATTCTTAACATTCATAGTTTTGTGCTCTCTTCAAACTGTGTTATGGAGCTTTGTCGTGGCCTGATTCCAGACCAGCGATCTGCATTTATCCGCTTGCTTGCATGGTCTGCTACCTTAATTCCTTAATTCTATACCACAGCGCTGACAAAATTCTGGTATGGATTACTACGTAATGTGCAAAGTGTGTGTGCTTTTTGTTGTGTTCTGCACAGGCCTTTAGCGGATGTGTACAATTCAAATGTGCGGAATTCAAATCTTTTTATTTTCATTGGCAGCCTGATAAACCCACATTTGTTGTTCAATGTAGGTGCATGACCATGTCACAACTTGCTGTCCTCGGAATTCACGGCATTTGGCAATGCTGGTGTAATTGCCGTCGTGAGCCAGTTTCATGACAGCGAAAAATTGCCGTCAATACTTTGTAACGCCTCTGATACTGCTTGCTATTGGTGAACAACCGAGCATCTGAACCTGTGCCGCATATGGTATTCACCTCTATGGTCAGTGACCTTTGTTGGACTCCCGCTTTAGCAGAAGAGTCCTATGAAGTGCGGTCTGTCTTTTCGTCTATCCTTCCGTCTGTCACCAACACATTTCCCGTATAACTGCTCCATGAATATTTCTGAAACTTGGTGTGAAGGTGACAAGCGGTAATTGAGGGAAAATGATGAGCCGGAATTTTGAAAAAGATTTTTGTTTGGCTTGCAGGTGGCAATTTATGCCCAAAAAATGGCCATTTTTAGGGTTATTTCAAAATATTTCACGATCCTTTTGTTACTTTTTTTCAATTTTTTTGTGTGAAGCTTCAGGACAATAGTAATGTTACTGACCATATGTCATCTGGGTAACTCTTGTTCGGCTTGCTGGTGGCAATTTATATACAACCAAGAATGGCAATTTTTATTGTTTTTTTCCAAATAGCCCAAAAACGGTTCATCCGATTTTTGTCATTTTTTTGTGAATGTAAGGAGGAACTCTACGCATGGTATGAATCATGTGTCATGTCTCCGGAAAACCTCCTTTGACTTGTGGGTGGCAATTTACGTCCAGAAATAGCGATTTCTGGGTTTTTTTCCAAATATGTCAAAGACACTTCATCTGATTTTATCATTTTCGGGTGTGAATAGTAGGGGCAACTCTGCCCATTGTGTGATTCATGTGCCATGTCTTGGGAAAATCTCGTTTGGCTTGCAGGTGGCAACTTATGTCCAAAAACTGGTGATTTTCAGTGTGTTTCCAAATATGCCATGTACGGGTTATCCGTTTGTTGTTATTTGTGTTGTGATTCTTTGGGGCAACTCTGCATATGTTATAAACCATGTGCCATGTCTATTGAAAATCGTGTTAGGTTTGTGGGTAGTAATTTGCATCCGAAAATGGCCAATATGTGTAAACTGTTTGTCAGTTTTTTTGTCATTTTTGTTGCGGATCTTGCGGGCAAATAACTTACGTCATGACCCATAGCTTATGTCTTGGGAATATGCTGGTCAGTGTACGCTTTGCATTTTATGTCAATAATTGCTATTTTCAGTGTTTTTTTCGAAATATTTCAAGAACATTTTGTCATTGTTGGTGTCAATCTTATCTTTGACCGAAAATCTCATTTAACCCTAATCCCCCCTGGGCGATTTTGGTTTTGGCAACCCTGGGGGAGGTCATTTTTGCCCGCGGCCCTACATGGTATATATGGTCCTCAACATATTAAGCTTAATATTAATATTTACACCAATTAAAGGTCTATAGTATATCTAGCATTTGAAATGCAGCAGCTAATTCAAGATGCAGTGATTTTGTGATTTGGCTGGACTGCTCAAAAGTGGTTAAAAAGTACGAAAATCAATTTCCTTGAATTTTGCAGCCGAAAAAGGTTTTTAAAGCTCGGTTTTGGTGTTTTCTAGTGCATTGCAATGTGTTTTAAATGTTTTTAGTAAAAAGCTGACATTTCAGTAACTTGGGCAAATTTGGGAGAGCCGCAGGCAAAAATGACCCCCTTCCCCGGGTTGCTACATTGACCATACAAATTGATGTGCCGCCATTATGGACAAACAATGGAGAATTCGGTAGTACCATTTTTTGACACTCTGATAAGTGTCCCTAAAAGTCATAAAACCGCTAGCTTCAAATCTGCGTTGAAGTAAAGTTATGAGCAATCTAACGTCGCACAGGCAAAAATGACCCCACCACCCCCCGGGGGGGGGGGGGGGGGGGTTAGGGTTAGGTAAGTTAGTGGGAGTGCTCTGATTCTGTGACTTGCTTAACCTTTGCTACTGCAAGTAATCAATCTTGGTTGAGGTTAATGGCAGCTCTGTCAGACCTGATGTAGGTTGGTCAGGACCCTTGCTCAGAATTGTTTGATTTTTGAACCCTGAACTGCTGAAAACACTGCAGCCAATTGCCGTCATCGGTGATATAGCCGATGGCAATTCTTTGCCGTCGTTTGTTTTCGTAAGTACCGAGGACTGACTTGTGACTTGTGCAAAGCCTCTTACTGATTTTTCAAAGAGCCTGTTGGCAGTCAGAAAATGCCTTACTTAGGACAGTTAGTAACAGTTTCTTGTATTGGTGGAGAGCGCAGGCAGGGAAATGGCATAAATGGATTTTAGACTCTTATATGAAGTGATGGACTGGATGGATACCTTCTCATCAATCAGCAGTAGCCCCTAAAGGGTCATGAAGCAGCTCTTGTGTGCCATTAATGGCTGTTATGTGTAGGAAATGACGTCCCATACTGTTAGTCTTCTGTAGAATGCAAGCTTTAATATGCCTCCCATGTGCAATTTATGGCATCGTGTATTATTATTAGTGACATAATATACTGCTATTTTCTGTAGAAATCACGTACTATTTATTTTGATTATCATGGCGAAAAGTTGCTGGGACGTGAGTTTTCAGAGATGTAATGATGCGACCTGTGAGCATTTATTATCCTTGAAGCGAGCAACTTTGCAGTAACCGAAAACTTTTCTTGGCTGCAATATTTACTGTTATCATTCTTTTCCCCGAGCTCTCTGCTCTGTATATAGCATTATACCTTATCGGACAAAACAATGTCGGACACAATTTTCGTCAGACAAAATTTTCGTCACCCCCGGAAAATTTCGTCACTTTTGTCCGACAAATAGTTTTGTCCGACGAATAATCTAGTCCAATTTAATTTTTCTTTTTGATGGATTTTTCTGAGCAAAATATGTCAATAGACATAAAACATATAACAGTTCTCTTTGATTGTATTTGTGTGTTTTTGCATCATCGGGGATTTGATTCAACTTTTCCTGCAAAGAATAATGGCTCTTTCATGTTTTCAAGGTGAAATGACTTGTTTGCAAGAATTTTTAATCTGTAGAAAGTAACAAGTATTCCAATAGTTGATGAAGACCTTTTTCGCAAACAGGAAAACAAATGTTAGGTAGGCTAATTTGAAATTTTGTTTTGGACAAAATTTTTCGTCGGACAAAACTATTTGTCGGACAAAATTTTTCGTCGGACGAAACTATTTGTCGGACAAAATTTTCGTCGGACGAAACTATTTGTCGGATAAAATTTTTCGTCGGACAAAACTATTCGTCGGACGAAATTTTCGTCACCTTCGAAAAAATTCGTCACTTTTGCCCGACATTGTTTTGTCCGATAAGGTATTATACTGATGACATGGGATTTATACACTGTTGTCATTATTCACTGTTAGGCCAGTTTTGATTATTTCTATATACAGGAGTGCTAGCTGCTCGAGATGCTAACTTAACATTTATGGTTGGTGGTCCTACGGAGCATTTCCCTGCAGCCGAACAGCTTCTCACTCACATGGCGAAGAACGTGGTGCATTGTGGGACTGTAGGGACTGGCCAGGTTAGTTACCTAAATTTTCACATTTTCACCGCATTGCACTTACATTATATGCAATCTGTTACTTCCAAAACCCTGAAATTGTTTACGATTTTCCAAAATTTGCCCCGAAAATTTTTTCGTTAGTGTTTCGCAAATTGATAATGTAACTATTGCTTCCAGTTGAAATTGTGGCCAGAGGCATATGCACCATAAGCACCGCAGCTACCATGTGAACAGCAGCCGATTGGAACAAACTACCCACAAAGCCTGCGTTAGTTCGTTTCCCAAAACTTTTTTTTAATTATCGCTAAATTTTTGCCGGGTAAATTGTTTTGCCAGTTTTCCAGACAATTGCTTATATCTACATTTTTGTTTTCGTCAAGGAAGTGAAATCTGAAGTTTGATTACACAGTTTTTCATGTTTCTACTTTCAGTGGTGACTTCATCAAGCAGCCTGTGCAGGTGCTGCTGCATGTTATATTTCAGTGAAAAATCTCTAATAGCGAAAATATTTTCGTGTGACTGCGTATATAGGAATTTAGATTGGGATTTCGCTTCCACTATAATCATTCCCAAAATTTATCTCATGGGTTGGCTCTGTTTCATTGATATTTTTTTTTACTTTTCAGGCAGCAAAAATCTGTAATAATATGCTGTTGGCAATTTCAATGATTGGAACAGCAGAGACAATGAACCTGGGAATGAGGTAGAGTTACAATGTCTTGTGTGCCTGTGAAATCAGATTTTTATAAGTGTTGGTTTGCAATACACGTGCTGGAAATAACATTGAACATGGATTTGTATATGGAGAAAGTATGGATATCAGTCTCTCTTCGTTTTGTTTCACTTCGAAGTATTTGATTTTTTACTAATATTTCAACCCTCACAGAGGTCATTAATGAAGTCATTTGAGAATTGCTACCATAGAAACGAACGTCAGCAATCAAATGTTTTGAATGTGCATCACCTGCATTTGCAGAAATTTATTTGCAAGCACTGGAAAGAAATCATGTATATATAATGATTCATGCTCCACGTATTTGGTTAAGAAAGGTAGATGACACGTTTGTAATTACTAAACATGATCCGAAACTGATGCTGGAGGAACTAAATAATATCCACCCACAAGTAAAATGTTTTGAGTTGATCAATAGCGTAGCACGGTTCATTGCAAGGTAAAATTTGTTGTTTGTTATCAATTGAGCAAGCATGGGCACCTTGACTGCAAAGTTGAGTTACTTGCAAGTGGCGGTGGTGTCGTACTTCTTGCAGCTCTTGAAAGCATGACATGATCGCGCCCTGGCATCTTTGAGCGAGCATATCTCGAGAACGCCAATATTTAGTTAGATGAGATAAAGACTAAGTTTCGTGTTTTATTCATTTTAGTCTCCCTGTATAATTTCATGTTGGAGGGGGTCTATTACTTTAATTTAGCTGTGCGAAAATCTGAGGCAG
The DNA here is from genome assembly GCA_027575255.1 of Scolionema suvaense. Classification (NCBI taxonomy): domain Eukaryota; kingdom Metazoa; phylum Cnidaria; class Hydrozoa; order Limnomedusae; family Olindiidae; genus Scolionema; species Scolionema suvaense. The sequence continues at coordinate 12,791 of JAOBRC010329795.1, forward strand.
ACTATAGGCATGTTCCGTCCCTCAAATTGGATACCAAGCATATTTGATGCCTAGCCATCTAACATCATTAAAATTGTTTTTCCCTCTCGTTTCAATGTGTGAAGTGTAAAACGTAATGGGAAAACCTCTTCTCTCCTCACTCAGTGGAAGCCACTGACTCGATAACGCTATACTCCCATCTAATTTGATGTAGGTTGGGTCTGGACAAGAAGATGTTAGCGAAGATCTTGAACATGAGTACAGGCCGATGTTGGTCGAGTGAAATGTATAATCCTGCACCTGGCGTCATTGAAGG
>JAOBRC010329906.1:0-13084 GCA_027575255.1 Scolionema suvaense
GTAACTCTTACAGGCTGGTTGACCACTTGTTAGAAAGCTGATTAGTTGCTCTTTCCTGTGGTAGTAAAGTTATTTCTCGGAAAGCTGCTCATTTGTCTGTATGCTTCTATTAGTCATCGAATCAACACGAAAATAGCTCCAGACAGGGCAGACAAAAGGTCCACTGTTCGTGAACCGACGGTCCTTTTGGCACGAAATTTGGTCAGAACATGCAGAAGTAAATTTGGTTCAGTGAAAAATTCAGGCATTTTTTTTATGAAGGAATTTTTCCAGGGGGGGGGGGGGTAGTTTTTACCCTCCCCCCAAGTGGAATAGGGTTAAAGGACTCTTCCGCTAACTAAATCCTGAGAAGGGTAGCATCCAATATTCAAACCCTCTCTTCTCCAAAACGGGACCTAGTCATTAGTAAAGTAACGTCTGATCAAGCTACTTTACCAGTGTAACATTCCACTGGACCCTTAATGACTCATGACGTCCCCAAAGCATATCATTGGAGACTCAGTCCCACTTCCACAGCCCCCAACCCTCCTTGTCCATACAGAAAAGGGTTAGGAAAAAGGGAACTGATAGACAAGCTCTGAGCCACCATTTGGATTCCTCAATACTGCAGAATAACCATATCAATAGAAATCTGATCTGAGCCGATGGAACCTTGGAAGCACCAGCAAGAAAGATAATTGGACTGATGGCTGTCACTTAGTATGAAACTTGAGTAAGCATTGCAGGCCACGAAATAAATATTTCAGCATTGCCAGTCAGTAAGTTCACTAATCAGAGCAATGTAGAGGACCGACGGTGTATGCTGCTACTCAGTTGGGGCCTTAGTTCTCAATGATGAAGAAGTCAAAAAGTCCACTGGGGATCAGGGCACATTTTAATAACACGAAATGATTAATCAGAAAATGAAACAAATGATACATAATTGTACGACTTAACTCATTCCAAACGGTCTACACTGAAGCACTTTATATGACTTTCACAGGCACCAGCTATGGTGGCCATGTTGAAAAAGCCTGGTCCGTAAGTATGCTGTATTTCATGACAATATGATTCACGTAAAAGATAGAAAAGTAATCCCTTATACAACGGCCAAAGCTAGACAGGCCTGCAATGATTTTGTTAGGTTTGAATATTGAAAAAGGAACAAGCACATATTGCCGATTGTTAACCTTCTTGCTCGGCTGCATAGCCGCATAGCAAAACTACTAATCCTGTGTAGCTGGGGGTCTTAAAGGGCATTGTAAGGTGGAGTGTGGGGCGAACTCTAGAAAATTTAGCAGAAAATTTCAGCACATATGTTACAGCAGAGTGCTGGTCCAATCTCGAAGATACCTACCTAGCTTGCGGAGACACGGAAACTGCCTACCGCAAGCATTTACCAGTATCTTCTAGAATGCACCATAAGTTGAATAAACATTGCATTCGGTTACGCTTCAGCCTTAGTGCAGGGTAGGTGCCAACCTGGTGTGAATGAACTGAGTATGTACTCATTCACAGCGCATGTCCCATCATGAAACTCCGAACCACGCATCCATGGTTTTATGTAAAATGCAGAGATATTTTGTCGATGAATGTACCCGGTGCAGAATTACTTGTAAACAGTATAAAATGTATATATCGGAATAAACTTGTAGCATGTGACGAAGTCTCAACATTTGTATCTGCTTTTCTTCTCACATAGCCATCTTTTACATCTGTCCAGTGAATACATCTAATATGCACCTTATCGGGCGAAACTTTGTCGGGCGAAACTTTGTCGGGCGAAATTTTCGTCACCGAGCCAAAAATTCGTCACTTTCGCCCGACGAATAATTTGAAAACCAAGTACGCCTCCTTTATGTGCAAAATTAACGATAGGCGAAATTTTTCGTCAGGCGAAATTTTCGTCACCTAGCCAAAAATTCGTCACTTTCGCCCGACAAAGTTTCGCCCGATAAGGTAGTTAATATTTGATACAGAGGTTTCTTAGTACAGGCAGATACCCATGTCATTTTATTTGAATGAAACACGAAACCTTTGCAATAGTTAGTTAATTGCCTCTGCTTACTACAGCCTTGGTGAGAGATTAATCTCATTAATAATTAGGCCTTCTGGTAATTAGATCCAGCAGATACAACAATTGAAAGTTCTCCAAATATTTGCAGGAAAATTCTGATAGTGTAGCAGGCAAACTATGATGACACAGGCACATGGAATATTGACCACATCAGGCAACAAGCTTTTCCAAAACAAGGTGCGCATGGTTCGCAAAGCAGACTCACAGATTTGCACTCCAGCACGGGCCTACTAAAACCACTGGGCCGATATGAATATATGCAGGGAAAAAGTGCAACATTGAGTAGAAGAAGCTTGCATATAGGAGGAACACCTCTTCATTGTGCGCTGCAGCGAAACCCTATACTTGATAATAGCTAGCTTGAGCCAGAAATGAGCAGTCAAGAAACGTAAGTTGCATCCCAGTTAGAATATTTTGCGAAAAAAAAAATTTTCCGCCACCCAGTCCACTTAAAATCCTTACCACCGGGTAGCAAGAAACAGGCCTTTTTCCTAATGGAACGCCTTGGTACATACACAGTAAAACATATGTAAAGTACATTTGTCCTACGTATTTAAAAGTTTCTGACGAGCAAGCATCCCTAATCATATATGAAGAAAGCACAAAGCATTATGTTTAATGAACAATGCAACATTGGATGTGAGCAGTACAAACAGAAATGCAAGATGAAGTACAAACAAAACAATAAGTGCCATTACAGATCTAACAGAAGATGTGCAATTAATGGACGACCAGGACTGCTGTAGAAGCCATTCTCACTCTGACAATAAAAAGGACAGCAAGCCTTGCTATGGTCCTGAAGCGACTCAGCAAATTACCTCTGTGTGTTGCGACAGCAACAATTAAAAAAGATTGCCAACATAAGATGATGTAAATAACATAGCCAGCAGCAGAACTGAATGTGAACCGAAAGGTTCAGAAAAACGTAACAGAAGATATACAGAACCAGGAAGGCACCTTATGCATCAGGACTTACTTAACTCTGATTGCAGCCTTAAACATGCTCTAAGGGCTCAACACTCAAGTAATATACACATGATTACCAGGACTGTCTCATTTAGTCCAAATATTGAGCACAGAATTTGAATTTACAGACCTACTAACATAATCCAGACAGTGACAGGCAAAGCTTGCCGCTCTCCGCCTATTAACAGGGAAGAACTCGAAAGGACATGAGGCATAGCGATACGAAACCTGGTCAAACCTGATCAATCAAGCAAACTAAGGCTAGATAAAATTGATGATTAGTGAAAGGATTAGTTATAATAGCAAGTGGCAGCCAAAAGTTACAAATCGTGAGTATATTTAAAATTAATTCAGAGGAAAAAGCAAGCACCCATGCACCAGAACGTGCAGCCTGGATGTAGACATAGACATGTTTTATAGTGTCAAAACACTAAGTATTACAATGGTGAATTGCCATATGTATCAATTAGCTACAATTCAATAAATACAGCAATTATTAGTTCTCCCCAATAACTGATAAGACAGATAACACACATCGTGCAGTGTGCGGCGTAGTTCCATGTCTCGCACAGATAGCGTGACGCTTGACTGAACAATCTATTCCAAGTAGCTCGATGTTGAGCCATATATGGTAGCATTTCATGCAAACTATTGTTTTGAATGTATGCGAGACATGGCCCGCTGTAGGAATTTATTGGCAAAGCCTTATGCTTTATAGTTCTACCTTAAGTACATATAGGTATCAATGTCAAAACAGCACACAGCATAAAAAACAAATAGAGCAGTGTTTACAACAGTGCCTACATAGGGCATAAAAAACATCATGAATCAATATCTACTAGATATCTAAGTCAAATTTGATGTTATTCCGCATTCAACCAGTTCATCATGATTCGATATAGGTTACTTTACTTTCAAAACACAAATATATATATACTAGGATGTGATGCAAACATACCATTTAACTTGTCCTGCAGATATCGCAAATCTTCGGGTGTTTCAGCCTCATCCAACTTTGAGTTCCATTTCCAAATTTCATTTAACACTTTTCCATCCACTTCTACATTCTCCTCTGTCAAAGGGAACCCAGCCAGTTCCAACTACAAAGAAGAGTACCATAGGAAAATCGGCCAACATTCTTGCACGTAAAGTCCACAAGAACAGAACTCAAAGATATTCGCAGGCTTTCAAATCCGACGCGAGTCCGCGAGTCTGACTCGCGAGAAAACTCGAGAAAACTCGCGCAAACGGTCGCTTGGGGAGTCCAAATAGACTCACGCACAAGATTGAAAATTGGATGACTCGTGCAATATATCATGCCTTAATCTAGCGATCAGTTCCCATTTGAATGAAATAGTAATCACTAGCTGCTCGTGAAATCGATGACCTGCCCTGTTAACTTTTTATTTACGCAACCAGCTAGATAAATTTAACGTAGTTGTTTGTAGACGTGGCTTCAGTTTGTACACAGCGATGGCTAATCAACGCATCGAGTACATGCACAAACATGGGAAATTCTTAGCGTGTCGCAGACATAAACAAATTCGGAACGGAGGACTAATTCCCGATAATCAACGCATGCGCGTTATCTGCATTTCTGTTAACGCTGCACCGTTAGTATATTTAAAAAAAGTTGATGAGGTAGGGTCTGCAAGATGACTAAAGCGATTGGGAGTTGCTAGTGCGCGACCGGAGCCTTCGGCGCTCAGGTTTGTGGTTCCTGCAGCAACGGCTGATCACAGTTGACGTCCCACTGCAACTCCTCTGCCTTAGAAATAATGTGAGAAAGCATGTCCAAATACCACCAGGTATCAAACTTGGAATGGACTCCCGTGGACTTGCGCAATGTAGCCGCCGAGAGTCCACTTAGACTCGCCTAAAGTTTAGTGGATTTGAAAGCCTGTATTCGAAACGAGATTATCCATCATATGACATATGCAAATTATCATTCCAGTTTTTATTACAAAATGCAACATACTACATGTATATATTTATCAGAAATTTCATTTTGAGAGCAAGCCTTCATGTCTTGCCTTGATGTTCTTAACTATAAACTGCAATTTTGATGTTTTAGCCATAAGTACTTATAAACTTTGCTCTTATAGACAAAAACGTATATGATAAGTCAAATATTTTTTAAGCAGTCCGATGAAAGCCTTTTGTATAGTTACTGCATTTAGACAGCTTCTTATTTAAAAAATTCCTTGCTGTTCTGAGCACTGGGCTCCGTGTTTGTGGGCTACGTTTTGAAACAATGATACAACTTGTAGTGACTTCTTACTTGTGTGCTATAGCATGGTACATGTTTGGGAGGGTGTTGCCTGGATACTTGGCAGGCGTCTTGCAGGAAGCAGGGTATTCTTACTCAAGGGCCCGCACCACCAGCTGAATTCCATCTTTCCTGATGGTTTCAAGTCCTCATTGATAATTCCCTAATGGGGAGCCTAAATGGCTTGGAGCTGGTCTCCAAAATCAAATCTACCATCTGCAAAGATATGTGTCTCAGTCTTCAGGGCTGTAAATTCATGCATTCACTTCTTGCAGTTCTGCATCTTACATTTACAGCACTATTGCATGCGGTGTTAGCATCCTCAACTGACACTGGTAGTTGCTTTAAGATTGCATTGCAATGTTACTGCTATAATCTGTGAATGAGTATTCTTCTAGAAATTTGGGGGAGGAGGATAACCAAAGTGAGTTGAAAACAGCACCAATGTCAGAAGATTTCGAATAAAAAAGGCCTCGCCGAATTGAAAAAAACAACTGAAGGGACAAATCCGAAATATTTGGGCTTGGGGAACTAACTAGCAGTGCTTATTTAATATGCAATAAAGTTTTCAGGATAGCATTGTAATGATCAATAAATTAGATATCTCCCAATAAACAGATCAATCAAGCACATCAGAATTAACTATTCAAGTGTCTCAAAAGATTTAAAGTGAGGAAGCTAGCAAAGCACACTACACTGCTGACCAAACAGCGTATATGTTGAGCAAAATGCAGAATGCTGGGTGAACCGTGTCTTGCGACCTGGGTTGAGAACAATTCGACGCTAAGATGGGGCGGTAGCTACCACATGCCTGCGATGGCTTTGCTATGCTTGAAGGCTGAAGGTTAGCTAGTTGAATGCCTTCTTCGAATGGCATCTTTCATCTTTAAGAGAAGGGGTTCAGATAGGCAAAGGTAACCTAAATTGCAATATGATAATAAGTAGAAAATCTTCTTCCATATCTCGGCTCTGTCTTTAACAAGGAAGCGATCGCAATGAGTCTTCATACTATGTGTCAAAGGCAGTGAAAGGCAGATACTGTAAAATACCATGTAGGCTGTTCGCACATGTCGCATGCATCACCTCTATCACACAAGCAAATCATCACACCCATGAGTTTTTCTTAATGAGAGGCCTGAAGTTAGTATCTCAATTTATATCTATCCTCATATACCGTGCTTAAATGGAAATATATTACACCTGAAAACAGGATAAAGACCAAGACACAACAAGAATCTAATGTCGATTGCCTGTATTTTCTGACTGATTAAATACCATCGGTGTGTATTTGAGTTATACGGAAGAGGTTTTTACTACTAAATCACTGACAAAAATTGGGCAGGCTTTTCCGACACAAACAAATATTTTTCTACAAAATTTCTGAATCTTCATCTTCTGGGCTACCTACATTCAGAACAGAGACCGATGAGGTCACTGATCAGTGATCCAGCAGTCTACAGCCAGTACAGGTATATCAGTCTTACAGCTCCTGCTCAAAATTCTGATTAACATAAAGAACCTATAAATTTCCTGCTTGTTAAGCAACTTTACCACAGATATTACATACAACATATTAACCCTATATCTACTGGACCTATTCGTAGCTTCCCAATTCTGGGGGACAGCTTTGAGAGCCCCCCCCCCCCCCCTCCATAATTTCTAAAGTTCTATAGCTATGGTCATGAAGCCTTGCACGGAGAAAGAGCATTTATAGGTAAACAATTTGGAATAGATAAAAAACGCCAACCTCATCAGGATTTTTCGCCCAAAAATAGCAATTTCTGAAAATTGGCCAACAATCCTCAATTTCAAAATGTGTTAAAAACCATTGTTCCAACTGGGAAAAGGTACTTCATCATAGTTTCAGGCTCACAAAATTCCGTTTTATGCGGGATTTGTAGTGATTTAACTCAAAAAAGGCACAAAACTGCCTTTCCACCTTCTGACTCGACCCAAATTTTAGGATGAAGATGTCCAAATATTGAAAAAACGATGAATGATCACAGGAATATTTTAAATTCGCGGAAAAGTCACCACACTTCAATCCTAACGTCTACTCGTTCCAGAAATATCTGCAATAAACAAACAGATATAGCGTTAAATCTTGCTCAGTCTCAAGGCTCTACCTGAGAAAACAACCTAGATCTCATCCGGAATAATACTATGCACTATTTTATCATCAGGTCCATTTCAGGCCCCTTCCGGAAAGCTTCCATCTCTGTTGATAAAGGAAGATTCCATCATTTCCTGAATGACATTGTCAGTAACTTCCTGGACAGTACAAATGGTGCATTCTGGACCACTCTTTTCAAATAACTGCCTATGTGTATGTATTTATACACATTTATCAAAAAAGTACTTACCAAATACAAACCTCTCTTCACGGGATCACTGAGAGTTTTATATGCAGAGTTTAGGTGTGATGACTGCTGTCTTGAAAGCTTTTGCTCTTTCTGGAATACAATGTAGAAAGAGGCAAGTGAGAGGCACATATGAGAAACCAATACTAGCTCAGCATCAATGTTAGCTTGATGGGATAATTGGTCAAAATGTCACAATGTTCCTCCATGACACGCTGCGTCCAGGCATTTTATTAGCCACCTTACAAGTAACCAACCTAAACAACTGATAGCCTTTCCTCCACTAGCAGCACTTTGATCTCTTCTTTGAGACAACCTCTTTATTAGTGTATACTATGTATATAAAAAATGGGATTTACTGAAATATTTTTTAGGTATATTTTTGAAGCTCTTCACCAGACCTTGACAGAATAGCTAAAGACAGTTTTTTCTGTGCCGCACATTTAGCGCCTTTTGTGGACAATGTAGAAAAAGTAAGTTTCATGGTCTGTCATTGCATCATCAAGTGACTGACTTCATGAAAGTGATATCAATTTTACCTAGTACTATTTTGACCATGCTATTAAGAGTTTACCAACAAAATTAGTACTTCTGTTGGTCCAAAGGCAATACGTAGCTGAGAGATCTTGTAACATTCTAGAAAATCAAATGAATTTCTAATCATGAAGTTTAAACAAAATGAAGAAGTGCTACAATCCCGGTCAAAATACATTGGCATGCATGCGCATTTTCGCCATGTTCCATACTCTTTTGCAATTCAAAGTGCTTTTACAAGCAAAGTCGTAAAAAGTACAGTTTTGGTTTTGGCTGAAAAAAGCCTTTTGTGCCAAATATTTTGTCCGGGATTGTCTACAAAAATAGAAAATCACATGAAAATCACAATCTTCTACAAATATTAAGAGGACTTTTGAGTTTTGGGTTCCACAAATTTTCAGACAATCCTGGTTAACATATATTGGCACGCATGCCCGTTTTCGTCATGTTCTGTACGACGAGTACATGAAAATGAAAAAGGTCGACAAGTACCGAGCTGGAAATCAGGGATGGAGGGTGGGTTTTGCTTGAGAGACTTACTATTTCTGACTCTTGAAAATCATGTTTTGGCATTTTTAGGGTATCTGCAGGGTGTGGCAGGGCTTGTCTTTGGACGTGGCTTGGCTCTATCATCCCATTGCTTTGTGGGAACTCAGGACTCGAACTTGCATGCTGAAAATCCCAGTCCTTACCAAACAATGAAAACTCTTGGGACCTGTAGCAGGGACCATTATCATTTACAACTTCACGGGGTATGCCAAATTTACTGAACATTTGTTTCAGGCGAAGGATGACGGTGCGTGTAGACTGATCTGGAATTTGGCGCAAATCGAAATACTTTGACGTATAGTCTACAACAGTCAGATAGTTCTTACCAGCCAAACTGAAAAAATCTGCACCAACTTTATACAATGGCGTTGTTGGTACTGCATGGGGTAGAAGATTTTCAGGAGCTTGGCGATTCTGGAACTGCTGGCATGGTACAAAGATGCTAACCATGTTACTGAGTTCTGCCTTAAAACTTGGCCACCAAACTGCAGATCGTGCACGCAGTTTTGTCTTTTCAATTCCTTGATGGCCCTCATGAAGAACTTTGCAAATTGAACTTTCGCAGGGATAATGGAATTAAGATATGATCACCTTTGAGAAACAGGCATTCATAAATTGAGAGTTCTGACCTCTGGTTAAAATACGGTGCTAGCGATGGTTCCAATTCATGTCGATGTGAAGGCCATCCATTCTCAATTTGCTGTCGCAGCTGTTGACAGACAGGATCAGTTTTGGTTGCATGCTGAATCTCTGTATACTTAGCATCACTGATGGGTAAGTCAGAGATGATCGTATGAATAAAATTGGACATATCGGTAGTTGGAATTTCAGATGTGCAGTCATCAAGAGGAGCACGACTCATAGTATCACTGACAACCATAAGCTTTCCACTTACATGTTCTACGTCGAAGTCATATGATTGGAGACACAGCAGGAACCGCTGAATACGAGGAGGAGATTTATGCAGTGGTTTCGAAAAAAAAAAAAAATAGCTCTCAAAGGTTGGTGGTCATTATTCACGGTGGAATGACAACCATGAAGGTATTCATGAAAGTGTGTGCAGGCGAAAACAATTGACAGAGTTTTAGCTTCAAGTGCACAGTACTTCTTCTCTGCTGAACTCATTGAGCGACTGGCATATGCACAGGATGCCAACCATCCGCATACTGTTGTTCTAACAAGGCACCGAGTCCATGTGTAGAAGCATCACAGAAAACATGTGTATTTAGATCATTGCAAAAGTATTTTAGAACAGGTGCTGTTGTAATCAGCACCTTTAAGTTGTCAACAGGGACCAACAGGGAGTTCTTGTCAAAGAGTGTTCATCGAGTGGATGTCGCTTCAGAGAGTTTTGGAATAAACTTGCCCAGATAATTTACAGTACCTAAAACTCTCTGAAGTTCTGTTTTATCTCGAGGATAGGGCATATCGATAATTGCTTGAACTTTTTTCGGGTAAGCACGCACACCATCAGCACTTATTACATGACCTAAAAATGAAAGCTCAGTTGCTTCAAAAATACATTTCGAGCGGTTCACTTTCAGTCCTGATTTTCGAACAGCTCGCAGGACATCGACTGTTCGTTGACGAAGACATTCTGTGGAGTTGCCTCAAATAATAATGTCATCTTGCATGTTAGCGCACCCCTCTACTCCGTCAATTATCTGGGAGATCCTCAACTCACAAACTTCACTTGCACTATGAACACCAAATGGCAAACGATTAAATCAGTACTTATCAAAGGGTGCGTTGAATGTTAGCAGTTTTGATGATTCTTCGCCAACTGGGATTAGCCAGTAAGCGTTGCTAGCATCAAGTTTCGTAAAATATTTGGCACCAGACATTTGACTTAGAATATCTTCAGTGACCGGCATGGTGTAGTGCTGTCGCTTAATAGCACGATTAAGATCTCGAGGATCAAGACAAATATGCAAATTTCTATTTGGTTTCTCTACCATGACTAGAGATGAAACCCAGTCTGTGGGTTCAACAATCAGTTTGATGACATTGAAGTCCACCATTCGGTGCAATTCTGCGTTCAACTTGTGGCGGAGAGCAAATGGTATGTGTCTGGGTGGATGTACCACAGGTTTGATGGAAGGGTCAACCGTAATATGGTGCACTGAGGATAATTTGCCAATCTCTCCAAAGCAATCACTGAACAGAGAGACATAATCAGGTTGAGTTGAAGAAATTTTCATTACACGCTGGATTAAGTTTAATCCGGAACTTGTTTTCAAACCGAGAATTGGTGCTGCCTGGATGTCAGCAACGATAAACAAAACTGGTGTTGTTTTCTGCTTGTGAGTCACACGACAATACATTTACCCAAAACAGGAATGCTAGAGCCATTGTACGCAGCCAGTTTCACAGCTGCTTTCTTCAATTGGGGACGTTTCTGAAGTTGGAGATACTGACGTTTAGGCAGGATGTTGACTTGTGCACCAGTGTCAATTTTAAAATCAACACTTGATCCATTCACATCTAAGGCTGTTGTCCAGTCATCGCAGAGAACATAAACTGTGAATTCGATATCAGTGCCATAATTGACGACATCTTCAGAAGGCTGTGTAATCAACTCAGAGCTAACAGCAGCAAGGAAAAATTCATAATCTGAATCACTGTCGCTTGAATATGGCGAAGCCTGGGGTCTCTGATCAACTTTGTTCATGCTTTTGTTTCTGCAACATTTTTTACAATGACCTTTTCTACCACAGTTGGTATACTTTTCATCGTACGCAGGACATTCTCCACGATTATGGCTGTAAGAACAGAATCTGCGGTTAGTTATTTTCCTGGATCTAGAGTCCGCAACAGGCCTACTTTGCGTATGATCATTGTGGAATCGTTTCTGCTTAGGACACGCCTTTTTAAGAAAATCTCCAACTTTTGAATGCTTTCCTCGGAGTACGGCCATCTGTTTACGGGCTATTTCAGCTGTTTGGCCATATTTGATAGTATCAGATTAAGTCAAGTCGTCTCTAAGCAATTGCTCTTGTAATCCTACGTCACAGGTGCCAATAACTATCATATCGCTGATTAGATCATTCAATAAGTCTCCCAATTCACAGTTGTGAGCCTGGGCAGTCAATCTAGTCACAATATTATCAAATAGGTCACCTTCTTGTCACCTGGTTGTAAAAAAGTTATATCTCAGCAGTGTTAAATTCTTCTTAGGATTAAAATAAGAATCAAATCTCTCTATAACTTTGTTGTAAACCATAGAATCTGTCACTGGGTCAAATACGAAAGTATTGTACACCTTTAAAAGCTCCTTCCCTAGAGATGTCAGCAGGATATATGTCTATACAGCATCAAGCTTGGTGCTCTTTTCTGTAGCCAGCAAATACAACTGCAACTCCTGTTTGAATTGCTTCCAGCTCTCACTCAGGCCACGCATAATTAATTGCTAATCTTACGTCACAGGTGCCAATAACTATCATATCGCTGATTAGATCATTCAATAAGTCTCCCAATTCACAGTTGTGAGCCTGGGCAGTCAATCTAGTCACAATATTATCAAATAGGTCACCTTCTTGTCACCTGGTTGTAAAAAAGTTATATCTCAGCAGTGTTAAATTCTTCTTAGGATTAAAATAAGAATCAAATCTCTCTATAACTTTGTTGTAAACCATAGAATCTGTCACTGGGTCAAATACGAAAGTATTGTACACCTTTAAAAGCTCCTTCCCTAGAGATGTCAGCAGGATATATGTCTATACAGCATCAAGCTTGGTGCTCTTTTCTGTAGCCAGCAAATACAACTGCAACTCCTGTTTGAATTGCTTCCAGCTCTCACTCAGGCCACGCATAATTAATTGCTTGTTTGCCGTAACCCGACCCTGGAAAAATTCGTAGGGTCGGTCGGTCGGAAAATTTTTTTTCCAAAGTCTACTGTGAAAAAAATATTTCAAGAGACCAAAATTTCTAAAATCTACTGATCGAATTTCCATTTCATCCTACGGCACTTTGGATAAACGTAAATATAGCTAACCGAATCGAAGGATTGCCCAGGCAAGCAAACAGTGACCAAAACGACAGATCGTCGGTTTCAAAACAAACACCGATTCCCCGCTCGGTAAACACATGAAAGTTACACCGAACAGCTTTCAGCACAAGCAAAGCATGGGCCAATAGATAGCAGAGTACGTAAAATAACCAAAAACACTTTTTCGATGTCGTTTTGTAGAGCGTCTTCTCAGTCAAATTCAACAAAGAGAACGAAGCTGCATTGCATCATGGGAGATAATCGCTGTGAAAGCGATTACAGGTTGCCAAGAGTTTTGTCCGCGGCTGGTCGCGAACTTGCGTTTTACTCAATTGTGGTGGTCCAAAGAATGCAGTAACCTT
>JAOBRC010330128.1:0-13081 GCA_027575255.1 Scolionema suvaense
CAAACAATGGAACGAGTGCTGTATGCAAGATACGCTAATTGATGAGGGCGGGCTAAACATACATAGCTGTGGTCAGTGTTTACATTCGATGGCTTTGAGCAGTGCAGCCAGCACAAACAGCGAGTTGCATGTGGGAAAGCCGTTCAAACTTTTTGAGAGGAGACAAAATCTTGGGTCGGACATTTTGTCAGGTGATTTGACCAGTCGGTCAGACAATTTCTACCGTGGGTCGGACATTGTCCGATGTCCGACCGCTATTTTAAGCCCTGATAAAGTAGCTTAAAAACATGGGACCTATGACGTCATGCCTGATAATCGTTGAAGGTCATGCTTTCCTTAGCAACTGAGCACATAAGCAAATGACAAAGTTTTGTGGTGTAAAACATTGCTCCTCCACAAAAAATGAGGCAAAAACCAGCCTTTCACATTACATTTACTTAGTAATACGAAATAATATAAACATAAAATAATTTTCGTCTTTCATGCAGGACATCATATATAAGTAACACTTGGCGATATGTTCTTCAACTGTGATATGACATATCTCAAGAGTGGCATGAGTTTTTTCGAGGAAATAAGGACCAGGTTTCTTATTTTTCTAAGGTCTTTGTGTATGCCTGACTTTAATATTAAGTGGTGGCCTCCCTGCTTTGAGTACGTACATCTGTGCAAAGTTGTTCTAATCGACATGGTTGCTTGGGAGTTACGGCTAGAGAGCTAACTTTCCAATATTGGCTTTGGACATTTTGGTGGATTTATGATCTCAGCCATGTGTAAAGTAGGTTAATACAGGGATACAACGTTCCGGTTGCTATTGTGTAAATAATTGAGAAAGGTGTTCACTAATGTGGCTGTGCCGCATTTTGATATGCTTTTCGAGTGTTTGTAAGAACAATCGCTGGTTTCAGATGTGATTTTCTTTGTTGTAATGGTTCTTACAGACTGTATATATCTCAAATGTGACACAGAGTGGCAATAAAACTAAAGTAGAAGCGAAACCGTTGCCCGATTAGTTTTGTTCCCTCTATATTTGCCATAAACGTATGCACTTGCTCATTGCGCCTACTAACCCAGTGCTGAAATTTGCAACCAAAGTTCGAAGAATCCTTTGTCTTTGCCATGGAGTTAAAATATGCTGAAAGATTGCAGATTTTTGCTTGTGAATGCTGTTTTCAGAGGGAAACTCAATAAGCTTGCAGGATTTTCAGATAATTTCTCATGCTATGATTATAGAAAATGCTGCTAAGAAGCCCAAGCTTGATCAAACATCAGAGACAAGTACACCTGCACTTCAACGAGTCAACAACCTTCTGAATCAACTGAAATCAGATATCACAGACACAACAGATGTTCTCAGGACAATCCAGCGGCGAAGAGTGTTCACCCGACCAGTTCTAGGTCAAGAATCATTAAATGTTACCAGCACTGAGGGCGATCGAGTGTTCCTACGGCTCGCTCCTGATGTGGACGAGAATAAGAAACAAGAGGTATGTCTCTCCTGGCTGGAGAAGAATTTTGCTATATGTTAGTACTGTTTAAAGGCCTGTTGTACTCCCCAGCTCTTTGATTTTTCTGTCAGGTGTCGCAGGCGTTGCAAACTCGAACTTTTTATAGCTTTTTATAGCTGTCAATCATACACCAAAACAAATGCTAGCTTTGCTTTGAATTCTGATTAGTCACAGGTATCTCTTCCTCGCTGTTCAGACGCTGAAACAGGTCAATATCTCAGTGCAGACACACATGCTGATAGCGGGGTTGTTTTGGTTTTACATGTATAATCTGTCTTTAATGATGGAAAAACTGCAACAGCAATGACAGTGACTCATTTTGAAGCATTAGAGATCACCAGGGTGACCTTGCTGGTTCTTATGAAATAATGGATCGTGGTTTAAGTTCAGCAGGTGAGTAGTATTCGATAATTGTTGCACATTGCATGTGCTTGGAACAGAAAGTAAGAAATTTATTGAAGCTTGTCTTTTCCCTTGGAATTTTGTGAAGGTCAGCATATTGCAGTGTTGTATTCTAAAGCTGTAAAAGGATGATGGCAGGGTTTAATGGATCCCCACTGTTCTGGATTTTGAACAAGTGCCTAGTGTGTGCTGCCTGCTTATGTAAAATGAGGATGGCCGACTGATAAGTTTTCAAGATGTCCCAAAGAGTATTTGAACACATTGCAGGACCTGCTCACTAATTTTGCATTTTTTTAATGTGAACCATGTGTCATTTCTTGAATAGGGTACTGTGTATGGTAGAGGGTGGCATTGTGCGGTACCACCCAGCACTTTGAAATTACAACACAGCCACCAGAATCCTCTGAAGCTCTTGGTAGCCATATTTTAAGACAAACTTACAAGATGCATTCATGCACTGAAATTGCAAATTACTGTTTTTGCAAAAAAAATGTGGCTTTATCAACCTGGCACTAAACGTTCTCTGAGAAAAGCCCTTTTTGAAGATGTTTCATTTTGGCTATTTCAATCACAAAATGGTAATCAAAGGAGTGGGTTGTCTTGGAAGGTCTGGGTGATGAATGTAATCATATAATCCAACATGAGGAAAAAATATGTAGAGTTCATCCTTGAATATTTGTATGAAGCCAGCTTTTTGTTCTTCATTTGGTTTTAGTTGTGGGCAGTTGCTGTCAGGCCTCTTGTTATAAGGAACTTTTAGCCTCTCTAACAGCTTGCCTTTTTTCTTGATCAGGGCACTTAAATAAAGATCACCATAAATTACCTCAAATTGAAGAAAGCTTTTACGGAAAGGGTCTTTTTCATTGATTCTGAGGACATTAGTTGTGATACAATACAAAAGGTTAAAAGGTTGAGTGAAATCATTTAGTTGGAAATGAATTCTTATTTGGTTGAACATTATGCCTTTGTTTCCCTCGACTGGTATTACCACTGAGATGGGGATGACCCTGCCATAATATGAACACAATTGAGATGGTTTGTTTGCTGTTGTTTTCACTTAGTCCACACGATGGACATCTAATGCTCCTGGCGGCCTGAATTTGCTTGCCATCCCATATCAAGAGCTAAAAGCAGAAGTTGAAGAGAAGGTATGCTGCCTAGTGTTCTGATTGAGCATGTGTTAGTTTTTATGTTAAAAAAACCCTTTAGGCATCTGTTTTGTTTCTGATAAGGATGTTTTCGGACTCTCACTTTAGCAGACCTATAAGATAGCATCTCTCTTTCCATCTTCTACACATTTCTCAGATTATCGGTAAAACATTTTTATTAATTTGGTTAAAGACAAGAACATACTTTAAAAGTCAGTACAAAGTTTTTCAACACAAGGTCATCATCAGGTGTTATACAAGTAACTCTCAAGCTTCAGTAAAATCTTTGCTCTTTCATTAAATATAGTTCATAAATTTGGAAAGAAAAGTTCTAATAGGAGGCTAAAAAGATGATTCCTTTTTCGTGCTGGCTGTTTCGAAGATTTTGTGATTCAACAGCTGATGACGTGTGCATTCGTCATGGGTACACTTTTCTGAGCAGCCAATGACAAGTATACTCGTCATAATAAGTTTTAGGGTATCTGCAGGGTGTATTAGGGTTTGTTTTGGGGTGTGGTTTCGGACTTTTCGTTTTTTCAGCTAATTTAGAAAACACAGGGCCTGGAATGCGGTCTACTAGCATGGATTGCTAGATAAACACCTGCAAAAAGGTTTCTTGAAGGGCTTTCTATTCAAAGTACGTTTACAAGCAAAAGTCGTAAAAAGTGCATTTTATATTTTGGCTGAAAAAAGCCTTTTGTGCCAAATATTTTGTTCAGGATTGTAGGTATCATTTGATTATTGTCTATCTATTTCATAAAAGCTCATGCTCTTGTTTGGAAAGTCTTTTGCTTGTCTTTTTGATAATATTCTGTGTGCCAAGTCATTTATTTGGTTTTCATTTCCATGGCATGCGCTGGTGATATACTTTGTTACTGGTGTTCATGCTGTAATTGGTTTTGTTCTTGTGTTGTTTGTTGTTTAGAGACACCAACAAGCTATGCGACGACTACAGGACACTACTGAAAATTTAAGGAAGTAAGTGTTTTTCGCCTAGTGGATTATTCCGTATTTGTTTCCTCTTCACATAAAGCCAAACATGTGCCTAGCAATGTTCATATTGCTAGAACTTTGTAGCTAAGTTCATTCGATAGCTTATTCGTATAATACGTTTTTCCTTTTTTCGAATCCCCAGTGTGGCAACCAGTTATTGAATTGAGTTTGCCACCTCTTATTGTTGACATTATCATTAGGTTAAGGGAATTCATTTGCACATCCTAGAATCTTCGTTGCTGTGGTAGTGTTTTTGGTGGGACTGGGAGTGTAATTTTCTCTGCCAGCTTCAGTTTTTGAAAGTCAGTTCAGATTGAGTTTTTCCCCTCCGTTGAATGGTATGGAGAAACGCTTGGATAAGACACTGGAACTGTGTGTGTGATTTGCATAGGAAATTGACTGTGATACTTGCTTGCTTAGGGCTATATTTTATCAACGATGTGCATGCTGTCATTCTGATTCGATTATGTATGCCGAGTGTTGGCACTGTGAAACAGGTTTAAAGCTACTTTCAAGTCGCAAGTCCTGGTGCACAGGTGGTGCGTAAAAGTTCATCAAAATTCAATTTTTTTTTACTTTTCACTTTTCTGGTTGTTTCCATTGCTGGCGAAAGCAATTTTGTTCATTGTTTAATGGCAATTGATAGGATCCCGATTTGATCCCTGGTGTAGCAATTCTTTGCATGCCATGTAGCAGTGCTAATTATAAAGGTTCAGCCTAAAATTATCGCAAGTGTACTGTCTCCTCCATCCAGGGCTGGTTCTTCCCTGTCGTAAAGAGGGTCAAGTTAGTCTGTTTGTTGCTCTCTTGGGTGATATCACTGTGTGGAACCTAAACTTGCTCAGTTTTGTCTTTCATTTCACCTTAGTGTTTTGTTTGTATTTCATCTAATTAATGTTTATTATGTGTTGGTGATCTACTGTGCTAGTTGAAACTACCAAGAGCAGGGTTGCCACGCCTCCTAAAATTTCTAGAATATCCTAAAAAAAGTTTTATCTCCTTTAATGTCCTAGAAAGTTCTAGAAATTTCTAGTTTTCTTCAAAGGGTTTGGACGCATTATTATAAGTCCCAATAAACAACTCAAACATAATTCGTTCATATATTTCAGCTTACATGAATATAGCCTTCATAAGGAACTAAAAGCCAACTTATGTTCCATGACCCATGTGGGCAACATGTGGTATACATTTCTCTGAAGCGTGTTGAAAATAAGTGCCGCAGTCGATATGTAAGGTATTTCGACAAAGACCATTTTGTATATTAATTATCATATTATTTAACAGTCTATACATTCTAATGAGGAAGTAATGACTGGAGTACAGAAATGTCTGGCCAAAAATTTGTACGGCAGTAGGATAGTGGTAGGGTGGTACAAAGGCTGAACAACCTCGAAAAGCAAGCAATCCAGAATAGAATTGACGACTATCGTTTTCCACCTAAATCTAGGTCTTGCATGAGATCATTCATTCTGCAAGAGGATTTTGGCTAATGTTCCAGTCTGATAATTATATTGCTGTTTTGTTGATGTAACCACTTATCAGATAACTGAGATCATTTTGCTCCAACTTTGCGCAGAAGAAATTTTTCTCGATACTTCTCCTTCTGGCCATTTAAGTCGAGCTGACAAGTGATCATTTGTATCCCAAATATCCAATTTTAGGGTTTATTTAAAACATTTGAAGGTGGTACAGCAGGCGGAACTAGTTTTTAGTTTTTTGGTCAGTTGAAAAGCCCTTGAAATCTTGACAAACTGGCCTTTACAGAATTCCAATATCTTGTCCAGATATGGACATAAGCCGTTCAAAATTCTTTACAGTATTAACAAAGATAATGATTAACAATGATAACAATCGCCAGTACAAGGGACAAAAACTTTGAAGCGCAGTCTTGTGCAAGTTTTATGTCAATGGTGATAAAACAAATTTGATCTTTAATGTTAGCTTTTTATATTCTTCTCCAAATATTTACAAGGGATTTTAGCTTAATGTGTTTTGGTTGAAGAGATACAAGATAAAAATTCTTTCCTCTCATTTTTTTCAAAATAGTTCTTTCAAAAGGCCATCATTTGGAAGCAAAAAAGGAAGGCTAGAGGCTTCTATGAATATGGTTTAATATTATCTGATAGTGCTGACATACTTGGATTTGGCGTGAATTCAGTCAGCAAGCCAAAAAACTTTAGTTTTGATGAGTAAAGTTTTTTTCCCTCGTTCCTTCCTATGTTCTTCTGCATTATTCCCATTGTATTCCCATTGCTGCTTTCTGGAAACTTAGGATTGCAGTAGCTTTGCAACGGAAGGTTTATTAATTCTGTGAAAGCCAGCCCTCTGATCTTGTTTAGATCTTTATGAATGAAGTCCAAAACGTAATTAACAGATACAGCAGGAAAATTTTCCGGTTTCTAATTCAGAAAATTATTAATTAGGTTTTTGTATGTTTTGGTGTGAAACTGGCAACCAGTTGTATTTATCATGGGTGTGTACCATATATGTCCTACCTGAGAAAACATTGCAATTTATGACCAAAAACTGGTACTACCTTACATAAAGGGTTTGGAGCATAGAAAATTTGTACATGACCCACTTGCCTATCACCAATGCTTTATTCCCTATGTATGCAAGTTTCTATCGCCTTGTGCGATATTGGACTCTGCAGCGGCACCTAAAGAAGCTAAAATCTTACAAGAGTGTCTGGCAAATAGTGACCTGTTTCAACAATTCTGGTCATTTCTTCATCATTTGGGTTGGAGCTTTTTAGACAACAAACAAAGAACTGGTTCTTGATATCTTCATCTATTTAGCTGCAAAAGCTCTTAAAATATCCAAGAATTTCTGTGCAAATCGGACTCATATCGATGAGAAACTCCTGAAATAATGTTGAAAAAACTCCTGAAATCTCCTAAAAAAACGATGCCAAAAAAGTGTGGCAACCCTGAAGAGTCTATGCCTTTTTTGGAGTCTGGTCGCAGGGTGGGTAGATAAGTTCTTGCAACTTTTATTTGTTAGCTAAGACCATAGAGACTTTTAGCCATCAGCATAGTTCACATATTATCATTGGCTTGCCCGTATGCAACCCAAGTGCACTTTCCACATTACGAAACTAAATTCTCCAAAAGGCTGATAGCAGACAGCATAGCATTCACTTTTCACTTTACGTAACAGTTGAAATGCTCATACGTTCTTCTTCAACCAGCAACAGACTATGCAATTTGGTGATATGATGAATTGATGGGTAGCTGATGACATTTGGAGATAATAGAAAATCTGACTGCTGAAAATTTAGTATAGGCCAAGTGCACTCGAATCCATGATGGTTAAGAACACCATTACTAATTCCTTCACTGTTTTTCTGAGGCAGGTTGCATGGCATCAGCATTAGACTCATGAGATCGACCCGGAACAACTTGATCCTGCCGAAAGAGGCATACTTTTTGCCTACTTGCTCTTGTCAAATATCAAATTCATGGAGCAGTGGCCTTTCCTTGCTTGATAAGGATTTTTTGTTTTTTGCAAGTTCTTTTATCTTGATTTGTAATCTTGATTAGTTCTTTACTTCATTGTACTTTACAGAATTCTTTCTTGAGATCATTGATAAAGACTGCTCTGTGAGACATGTTTCGTAAATTAGTTTGATCTGATAAATGTATAGACCAGGAAAACTATGTTACAGTTGTCAGGTTGTTATCCCTTGAATATGTGATAGTGTTGCTATGCGAAAAGTATGCATATTATTTTCCTGTAGGGATTTGGCAGCAGTAAAGGAGGTTCGCATGCAAGCTACTGATTTATGGGTCGAAAAATATACACCAAAGGCCTACACTGAATTGCTGAGCGATGATGTAAGTGTGTCCGCCTTTATGACAGAGTGTTTCCCAATTTCGGGGTATTTTAGTCTCTATGTTGTTATTGAACTTTTTTTGGCAGAGAATTTGTTGAGGTGATGTTAACAGTCCAGTTCAGTCCTCTTGATAAAGCAGGCCATCACTCGGCAAATGTGAATGTCAAAAAGGGACAGTCATGCTTGCAAATGGATACACCATGTAATACTAAAAAAGTTAAGGTTGAATGCAGAATTAATTAAAAATGCATTATAGTTCTCAAATTTGGCTACATCACTTCTTCAGACAACATCTCTGTGCGATGTTGGTGCAATATAACTCTTCCTGTCTCGTAGCTTAAGGTGCTTGTTCAGCAATCAAATTGTAGCACATATCAGTAAACATCTGCATTACTGTACATATTGCCGCACTCATTTCCTTGTTAAGAACTTGTCTTCTGCTATGCTCTGTTAGTAGCAGTTCGGCATTATTCCTATGTGATTTGCAAACTATGTAGCAAGAGCAAACCAGCCACGTTAGTTTCATGCAGTGCTTGTCTAGCTCTGGTAAAAATTAGACCACGGATAATTAATTGTTTCTTTGCCGTAACCGGACCTTTGACGGAATTGGACAGTCGATCGGTCGGAAAAGTTTTTTTATTTGTTCAAGCGCCACCTGAAAAAAATGTGCAAAACAATTTACTGAAGTGCACATGCGATCTTCACCCCTCCATGTATAATTGCTCACATGTAGTAGCCTGGCGTTGGACAAAATTCACTGGTTGGTCAGTCAAGCTTATATTTTTTCTTCGGTTGTTACTGCTGAGAACCATGTGTCTTTGATGCAAGCGTATTTTATTTTACTGGTTCCTTGGCTCAAACATTCCACAAGCAACTGATCAAAAAACAAGAAAATTGATGTAGTTTTGATTCCGGGTTGAGGTACACACTACATCCAGGCACCTGACATCTCATGGAATAAGCGTTTTAAACAATACTGTGCTGGGTTTTATGACGAATGGTTCTCAAACATTGGCTTAACCCCTTAACTGACGGCATTTTTTTTGTTCGTACATAATCTGGCGGCTATTTTTACTGCAGTAAACACTTACCTCTTGTCGCAGCTGTCAACTCTTCTCTGCTTTGATTCCAATAGAATTACAGAATATTCACTCTCTGACTTAATAAAGTCACCATGCAATTCAGAAAAGTCATTCTCACTCGGTTAGATTAAATACAAAGTTAACCACATCTTGGACTGAACGAATGCGTTGGCTATCCTCACAGCTTGGAAGCCATCTTTCACTGCTAGAATTTTGCGTACGAAGCACATTTCAGCAATGCTGTGATGTCTAATTTACAGACCGTTGTTTATACGCTTGATTTAGAAGCGATAGCACACTCTGCGGCTCGTTTCTTTGCTGCAAATGCGGTCTTTAATTTGCAATTTGCGCGAACGGAAATATCCTTCTCTGCCAGATAAGCCATGACAAGCTCAGAACGGAAATTTCCTTTCTAGACTGTTAAGGGATTAAACGAAGAAACTAATGTGGCATTTTAAAGGCACCTCCAAAACAAGAAGTTATTTTGTGGATTCTCAAGGCCTAGGAGAAGCTGTCCTAGGAAATGGTACAAAAGTCTTCCATTTCGTGCGCATGATCATACACTCCTGAACTGAACCCGTTTGTTCCCGATGAAAGCGATATGACAGATGCGTGTCCTAGAGAACTAATCGTCGATGAGAATCACAAATGACGAAGATACTGATATTTTGTACGTAAAGCGCGAAGAAGATAGAATGTATTGTTAACTTCGATCTTTAATTCATTGGAATTAACTGCTATAGAATCCCATTTTTCTAAAAAATGTTTTATAAATGCCCCTTTCAAATAAACGTCCCTCTTGAATAAGTGTCCCTCTTGAAAGCCAAAAAATTGAATATGCGCCCAGGCCCTTTTTAAGCGATTACAGCACTCATACTTCGATTAGCTTTCCCATATCTTTTGAGTAACATCCAGGGCTAGTTGTCTCATGAATGGCATTGAGTGTGTGAGTGACCAAATTGTAAATAATAGACAACTCTGGTTTGGTCTTTACTATAATTGACAAACCTACTTAAAGAAGCTTATCAAACAAGCAGATAGAGTTTTGATGGGTTATATGCTTTTATAGGATCAGCAGTGTTGTGACTAAACATCAAAGGAGAAACGGTGTTCTCCAATCGCTAGGTACTTGTTGAGCCAAGTGATGTTAGCAGCATTTCAGTTGAATTTAATTTAGACCCGAAACAGCTAAGCTTCCATATAAAAATTTATTGGCAGAGACACAGCTGTCTACTGGGGCTTGCTGGATATTCACAAGGATCGTGTTTATCCTTGGTGCTGGAGTCTGAGTGAGGTTTTTTCTTGGGCTTGTTATTTCCTTCAGTGGAGATTCCTTGAAGTCCTGTAGAGTTAAAATATGTCACATTGCATGGTGTATGTAACATAGTGGGTGCCCTTGTGCCCCAGGCATGGAAAATTTCAAATTTAGGTTTGTGCGCACCTCTTAAAGAGGGGGATTTTCCTGAATTCTACCTGTACCTGACAAATTGAAAGAGATGCAGGCACCAAATCCTGTTTATTCATTCAAGCTATTTATATTTGAGGGAGGAATAAGACTCAAAGATGAACTGAAGTTTTTCAATTTAACATTTAGACATCTTTGGCCCCTTGCGGGCACCCATATTTTCAGTCCAGCACCCTTTGGAAAGTCTTGTTACACCACTGCATCACCAGAATGGATCTGCATCTTATCCTATGATTTTGCTACACATGCGGCCACCTGCTTGTGCTATTCAAAGGGAATTAAGAACTTCCTGAGACTCAGTATATTTCTTCTGTGGATGGTAGAAATACTTTATGTTAGGTCATGTTTTCTGTGATGGGCATTTTAAATACTGTAGCACCTGATTGATGAAAACGTGTACTTATCTTCCAGAGAGTTATTTGGCGTGCAGTATTTTGATATTCATATCATTGGCTGTCGAATATGTCTAGTTTCGCTCACAGCATAGTATTGTTGTATATTCATTTTGTAGTGGTGTTTTTCCTTGGATGCCGTTTTGTTATAACGATATTGCTATGTTACTGTGCTGCTCACAGAGCTCTTATCAATATCATCTTAGATTTTAGATTTGTATTGGCCTGTGCCGTTATCATTTTAGCACTACCATTAGATTCGTCTCATGCCAGGTGGTGTTGAAAAACAAGTTTCAAAAATGATACAAATGACGTTGCATATCAAACAGAGCCTATTCGCTTTTATTTTAGTTTTGTGGAGAACATTTATTATTAAATAATAATTAGATTCTTTTTTAGACAAGCGTTTCTATTTGTTCCAGTTTTTAATTGTTGTGTTATTTGAGTAAAGAGTGTACCAGCGTGACTGATAGTCTGACTTATAGAAAGGTGCCTTCTGCTTGCTCCTTGCCATGTTTCCTGGAACATCTGACCAGCTGGTGTTGAGTGTGTTTTGTTCAGGTGAGATACTGCATGGCAGCATGTTGGTAGATATATCTACAAAGAAAGGCTCTATTTTGACTGGGCAAGAGTATGCAGTGTTGTTTTTTGGACGAGCTGGAAAAAGATTATTGCGGCGTTTTTGAAGTAACATGCATGAATTATTAGTAAGCTATGTAGAGTGATGTGTTTTATAAATGTCTGTTGGTGGTACTGGAAATTTTTATTGCCTGTTTGCTTCGATTTATGTGGATGAAAGTCTAAAGAAACTTGTGGCTCAAAGGACGTGTTGAGAACGTTTGCTACTCAGACTGAGCTACACCATGAATGCTGACAAGAATCCTGACGATTGTAAGATCGATGCAATATTAGAAAGAATCAAACTTATGTCGATGGAAATACAGGACTTACGTACCAGAATTGAACGACAGGCCCATTCATCAAAAAACAATGATGTCAGCTATGATAGTACGGTCACGGGGTTAAGTGGAAATAAAGTCCATCCATCGAATGGTTAGTTTTTTAGCAGCTTTTGACAATTCGCCTGCTTGTTTTGTGCTGGGTAATTCTGTACTAGGGTATTTCTGAAAAGCACACGATCACTGGCCTTCTCCGCAGCACTTGCTTAAGTTTCGTGACATACATTAAGTAGCTGTCCTAGATGACGATTCTACAGTTTTTTCATGGAAGGACTCCTCTGTCTACCCTCTTGAATAGCCTACTAGTAATGTGTAGGCCTCTCTCTTGCTTGAAAATTCAGTGCTAAGCCTGTCTGTAGATTTTTACGATGTTCAGAAATAAACGCTCGTTTGTAATGTGTTTTTGTATGATTCTTATGCCTGGCCACAACCTAGCTTCTCATGATCATTTTATTGGCAGAACAGTTACCAGATTGGACCAGCATAAATGCTATCATTGATCCTATCAACATCTGTTGACAAAATTTTGAACTGCTAAGTTTCTTACCTGGAGTTCTTTGTTAGGGTCTACAGCACATGTTCATCTTCTACACAAATACTCTAAGGTACCTAATAGAAGGGGGTTCTTAATAATAGTAGGGGGGAGATCAGAAATTTTACAAAAAATCAATTAGCGAGGGGGAGGGGGAGGGGGAGGGTGGTGTCAGAAATCCAAAAATTAATGAGCGTCCTCCCCATTCTATTAGGTACATTATAATGGCATTCAAATGCATCAGTGAAAGGGACTTTAATTATGAACATTTGTGTATTAACTGCCCAAAGCGGAAATTCTAGCTTAAAATTGTATTTTCCTAAACTTAGCAACTCGTCTGTTTGCGACATTGACATGATTTCCAACACTTCATACACTTCTATTATAGTCATACTATGAATTTCCTTTAGGAAAAGAGCATGGGGGATCCTGGAACAAGCATTCAGATTTGGCAGAGAAGTATTCTACAGGAATGACAATTCATGGGTTAGGTTACATTTGCACGACCCAACACAAAGAGAGAGTGTTTTGGATTCTCATTCTGGCTGCTGCTTTATGTGTTTTGGCATATGGATTACACGATTTGATTGTACGATACGGTGCTTTCGAAGTAAGCCAGTCACGGACTATTCATCACCCTGTATTGCTAGAATTCCCGAGCTTCACGATGTGTTCATCTGAGGCAATTAAGCACTATAGCTTGTGTTATAAAGGTAAAATGTACAGTAACGGAACGAGTAGGCCATGCTCCAATGTAACCCTTCC